>PYXC01000813.1:1280000-1282500 GCA_015244755.2 Tenualosa ilisha
GATAGTTGTGTTATCATGTAGCCAAACAGTGTTTGCTCAGCTGGTTACTACGTGCCTGACTGCTTGGTCCACCAGGAGATGTGCACTGTAACCTGCAGTGTGTGTGTGGAATATGGGTCAAATATGGTTAGACTGGTATGAGTGTTTTTTTTTTAATACAATGTGTGTGGGTGGGGGGAGGGGGGGGGTGAGTGAGTGTGTGTGGGAGAGACTGTAAGAAGAAAGCGAGGGAAAGAGCTGTGTGTGCAGTCTCGTCTAGCACAGTTTTTTTGGCTGTAGCCCAAGGGGGAGTGCTGAGTAGTCCTACAGAGCAGAGGGAGCACCCACCCACCCACCCACCCAACACTGCCACTGCTGCCACCGCCACATTACTGCTCCCATCACTGCCCCCACCACTGCCCCTCTTCATTTCTCCACCTGGTTGAACAGATTCTCTCTCTCTCTCTCTCTCTCTCTCTGTCTGTCTGCCTGCCTAGTCACAGTGGCTGGCTGTGGGACCAGGTGGAGGTATGTAACCCTCTGTGCCAGGGTGCGTGTCGTGGCGCTGCCCGCATGGGGCACAGGTAGGCAGGGGCAGATCGGCGGATCGCCCCCATTTGTGCTACTCGTCCCCAGGCAGGCCTGCAGGCTCCTCTCGCCTTTCTCCACATGCACTCCTGATTCTCGCCAGATTAGCCAGCTGTGAGGATAAGCATCTCGAGGAAACACCCTGTACTCAATGTGCCGTGCACGTGTCAACAGTGCAGTGGCCATTACAGCAGCAGCCAGCCCACAAGCACATCAATATAATTTTGTTGTGTCTGAGGCGGACGTTTTGTTGTGAAATTGTCCATCTCTGTAATTAGTGGTGTTGAGGAAGTGGGATGAGGTTAATTTAGGAGACGGACTGCTTCGGAGCAGAGGCCCTCAGGGTTTTGGTGAGTCGGTTGACAGTATGCCGGTCCGCTCGCTCGGCCTGCCTGCTAGGCTTGTGCAAAACACACACTCTCTCTCCCCAGCTCCCACGTGAGTAGCGCACACACACCAGACACACACATCAGAGGCCCTGCATATTATAGATAGGTGCTAGAGGATGCGGTGGTGTTAGGGGACAGATAGAAGCATAGTGTCTCTGTGGTCGACGCTAGAGATGGTAGGATTTCTGTGGTAGACTAGTTGGGTTACTCCCCGTAATCAATTACTGCAGGGCTTCAAGACTTTTATTGTCATTGAACAGTTGCCTGCATAACAAAATTAGCCAACAAGGCCACAAGGGTGCAAGGAAGAGAAAGTGTAAAAGTACAAAGGAACAATGGGAAGAGGGGGGTATGCAAGGGTGCAAGGGAGGAAGTGTCAGGTGTCAAGTACTAAAAGAGCAATGGAGAGAGGAGGGAATATCCAAGGACATAACAAGTACTAAAATATAAAGGGGAAGGGCTGTGTTTAGAGTCTGTGGGCAGTAAAATAGCACTTAGATATACGTAGGTAGGTAATGCATGTTAAGGTGTAAGTATTACACATTAACATGATCAATAGCAGCAGTGTGGTGACACACACACACACACACACACACATACACACGGCAGCATGACTGTATGAAAAGCATCATTGTTTAGGTGCATTTAACGTTTCTGACGGCCCAATGGTAGAAGCAGACAGGAGTCAGCTTTCTCCTTCAAAAGTCCATGACCACCTCCTTGGACTTTCTCCTTCAAAAGTCCATGACCACCTCCTTGGACTTTCTCCTTCAAAAGTCCATGACCACCTCCTTGGACTTTCTGATGTTGAGGTTGAGACTGTTGCTGTCACACCACTCTGTAAGTCGCTGGACCTCATCTCTGTAGGCTGTGCTGTCATCTTTTGTGATGAGACCTACCAGCACGGTGTTGTCAGTGGATTTTATGGTGGTGTTGCAGGGGTGTGTGGGAGTGCAGTCATATGTGTATATGGTGTACAGAAGAGGGCTCAGCACACAGCCCTGTGCAGAGTCAGTGCTGAGTCAGTGCTATGATCCAGTAGTGATGATCGTGATTGAGTGTCTGAGTGAGGGTTGTGCTCAAAATAAAAAAATATGGTGGTAGATCGTGATTTATGGATACAAGTACTTCCATATGGCTTCAAAAAATGAAATGCATGAGACAACAAAAAAGGCAATGTTAAGCTTTGAAGCTGAACTTAATCACTGTTATCCTGTTTGACACGCATACTGATGCGTGAGTACAGTTGTAACATGTTTTGTTTAACATTATGACCTCTGTCCCAGCTCAGCAAATGTTGTTAAGTTGCAGGCAATATCCAGCCATTCACTGTAAAAAAAAAAAAAGAAAAAGTAAAGCTTACTTGAAAATTTTGTGGAAACTTGTTGAAGTTGAAAGAGACAAGTTTCCACAAATTTTTCAAGTAAGTCTATACTGAACATCTGCTAATGTGGCAGACATCTTAGAATATGTCTGTAATAAGTGATTAAGGCCTGCAGCCTTAAGCAATTTGTTAGTTCCTCCTTAAGTATTCGCAGACTGTC
>PYXC01000813.1:1287500-1382500 GCA_015244755.2 Tenualosa ilisha
TCTGCACAGCTCCACAGATATTAGAATAAACTAGTTTAACAGTGGGTAACTAGTTTTACCTTGTTTTGTGCAACAGATTTCTTTAGGCATCTGTCTGAAGTCTTACTATCTACTAAGCCACAGTCAAGGTCTATTTTTGTGAAACTGTTTATCCCCCTGTTTATCAATCAGCAGACTAGTATAGAGAATATTCATCAGTGTGCTGTGCACTGTTGTTTTTGCTGTTGATTAGAGGCCCCTTAACTTCCATTTCTGGCTACCTGTAAGAAACATGCAGGTGGCAGTTGGACGATGTGTTCTGGAGGGCTACCTCCCTTAAGGGTGTGTATATGTGCGTGTATGTGGGTATGTGTGTGTGTTAATTTAGGCACAAAACAGGTGGGTATCTAGTTTGTTTACGACCGTATCTCTTTGTGGATAATTATTTTCCTGTTGGGTTTGTATTCATATGTTTTTGTGTATGCATGTCTCAGTCTGTCTGTCTCTCTCTCTCTGTGTGTGTGTGTGTGTGTGTGTGTTTATACATTGCATGGGCTGAGTCTCAGGTTTCCGTTTTGTTTGTATGTGGCCACGTCTCTGTTTAATTGACCATATTTTTGTGTACTGCCATAGCCTGTTTTATCTGTGAAATGACACACACACACACACACACACACACATATTCATTCCTAGGCATCTGTTTTTGCTGGTCTGTACAGGAAAGTCAATATTTGCATGAATATAACAGTGAAGAGTGTTTCAGTGGGTGTGTTCAAGTCTACCCTCAATCCTGTTTCTGGCTTGCTCTGGCCACAGAGGCTGTTTGGGTACGTTCACTCACCACTGTCCTGCCTTTGAGCTGGAGGGACAAGAAAGGCACATTCACCCCATCTACACTCAGAATACTTTCATTTACATGTCAACTCAACAGCCATATATTCATGTAGATGTACACACACACACACACACACACACACTCTTACGCAGACACACACTCACACTCATTCAGATCCCCATATAATGCAGAGGAGGTGTGACGTGATCTAATAGCAAACACCATGTTTCATTTTACTGTGTGCTATGGATGTCTGGTGAGGACAAACTTAATTGGCTCGTCATTTGTTGTAATGCTCTTTAAAGACGGCTGCTTCTGCTCTGTGAAAACTGTGTGGTTAGTGACTGTTTTGGTGTCTTGTGTCTATGTGTGTGTGTGTGTGTGTGTGTGTGTGTGTGTGTGTGTGTGTGTGTGTGTATGTGTGTTATTGTTGTCCCTTCTGTGTTGGCGTGGGTGATTGCACACACAGGTGCTAAGGTGAGAGCACTCAGGCTTGGTCAAGCTGAGTGAACGCTCGTCCTTCAGTTGCTCTCAGTTGCACCACTCACGCATTTACTCTCTCTCACATGCTCTTTCTCTCTCTCTCTCTCTCTCACACACACACACACACACACACACACACACACACACACACTCTCTCTGTCTGTCTCCATCTGTCTGTCTGTCTCTCTCTCTCCCTCTCTTTCTCTCTCTCTCTCACACTCACACACACACACACACACACACACTCTCTCTGTCTGTCTCCGTCTGTCTGTCTGTCTCTCTCTCTCCCTCTCTCTCTCTCTCTCTCTCTCTCTATATATATATATATATATATATATGTGTGTGTGTGTGTCTCTCTGTCGAATCCAGTGGGCTGTTCTCAGCTACCACTGCTGTGGAAACCAGAGAGCCAGGCCATGGAGCTGGATGGGAAAAACAGCAGACCTAAACACCCTCCACATTCCACAGCTTGGTATTCCTTCCACTACTTCACTCCTTTGTCTTGTACAGCTCCTCGGATCATGATCATCATCACGATCTTTCGTACTTTGGATGTCTTCACTAGCATTGAACTGCCAAGGATCTTTCATTCAAACACAACAAGTGCAACTACTGCTACTACTACTGATGAATGGTGCTTGAAGTAGCATGTCAATAGAAACAAGTATTTCTTAGGTGTCAGTGTGGATGCACAGTCTTTGGCCAAAGTTAATGTCAGCAAATACTAGTCTCCTTCTTTCTAATACACACACACATACACACATACATACACACACACACACTCTCTCTCTCTCTCTCTCTCTCTGTCTCTCTCTGGAGAACCATAGTCCCATCTAAAGACAGCATTCATCAGAGGCAGGGCGATCATGCGCCCATTCAGAGCAAGCAGTGAGGCAGCACAGTTCAACCTGTGTTTTCTCCAGGAAGGCTGGGCGGACTGGGCTAAATCAATAGCACAGTGTTTGTGGGGCATGGTGGGCAAAGAGACGACTGATGGACGGATGATTTGCAGTGGAGAGCCAGTGGTCCAGGGGCCCAGCGGTTCCTCCTGGCCAGCCCACGAGAGCACGGACTGCGGGGAGCTTTGGGGGCCGTCCAGGGAAAAAGAGAGAAAGTGGGTGAACACACTGCAGCTTATCCTGTCAGGCAATAGAATGCAACAGGTTTTCCTCTGTTGTGGTCTTGCTTCCTACATACACACACACACACACACACACACACACACGCACACTTGCCCAAAGTCTGCACTCTACGAAGATCAGAACAGAACAGTCTCCACTTTGTGCCCCCGCCTCTTTCGCCATGTCTTCTTCAGAAGCACCCCTGGCTGGCCCCACCCTGCTCCGTGGGCCCCCTGGCTGCTGCTGCTACTGCTGACGCATGGCAAGCCGGCACTCTAATTGGGAAAACAAACAGCAGATTAGGTCTGTGACACTCTGCGCGGCTTGTGTGTTTACCATGCTCTCCGGGACGTCAGAAGGCAGGGCTGTCCCTGCTCCAAGGTTGTGTGTGTACAGCTACTGTGAGTATATGTGTGTGTCTGTGTGTGTGTATGTGTGTGTGTGTGTGTGTGCATATATGTGAGTGTGAAGCTAGACCCCGTCTGAATTTTGCCCAAATGTGGGTTTTGCATCTCGACAACTCTGTTTGCTCTCTGATGCATATCTGTGTGTACACCCCAGTGTGTGTAATTACTTGAGTACACAGAGAAGTGCCAGGCAGTTGGATGAAACTTCATGATGTAGAAAGAGAAAGAAAGTGAAATTATGCAACATTTCTTAACTTTTGAGTTGAGTTTCATCCTTCTTTATACAATATTTTGCAATCCTCCCTGCTTGCGTTGTGTCAACTTTGACAATGAAAGTTGATTTGGCAATCAAGTCCCTCAGCACAAATGAAATATTTAGTCATTCAAGCCAATCTCTGAATGACAAGTGTTTTCCTGTGTCTTGCTGAAGTACAGTTGGTTTGTTCATTCCATCTTCAAGTTTCCATGTCTGCAGGCTGCCGTAGTTCCTCTACATGTATATAGGCTGACGTTTCTGCCTTCAGTCACTCTAGTAATCCTCCTCATTCTAATAGGTTTGGCATAGATCACTTGCTCAGCATGCTGTTTCTCCACATTTAATGCAGTGAGATTATTTTATCATTTGAAGCTCTTGGTTTGCCAGTGTGTATGGTGTTTCTGGAAGTTTCTATGAGCTTGAGTGCTCCTGCTGCTGATGGTTATTAGCGCTGAGGCGAGCTCTGTGTGACATCTGGGCAGTAGCCGTGGCAGGTCTTCAGCTGGTAATGACAGAACGAGAGGCTGGACTCAGCGACTCAGAAATAGAAGCGTAAACCCAGGGGGAGCTTATTGCAGGTGTGGACGGTCCAACAACGAGGCCTCCTCCATCACAGTTTTTTGCTCCCATCTCCCAGACAGCAATTAGTGTTGAGTTGTGAGCTAATCTGCCTTTCAAATCAACAGTGAACCCTCCTCTCCAAATTTAGCTGCCGGGATCTCGTCTGGCTTAGCAGAGAGCCTCATGCATGCACGCCTTTTTCATGTGCCTCATTCTCATGCATGTATTCAGATTTGATGAGGGCTGTCGCTGTCCTTCATTTTAAGGGTTGGGCATTGTGACAAAGTCGGAGACAAACAGGAATTGCACCAAGTGACGATCCCAGTAAAAATAAACAAAAAATGCCACTTACAAAGGAGCCCCAGTCTGGTATCCATGGAAACACACACCAGGTTGTTCTGCCTTCACTAAAGTTACTAAAGCGCAAAAAAATTGGTTGAACTGGCTGGCCTAAAATGGCCTAACGGATTGGTTCTGAAAGGGTCTGTTGGAACCTCTGAAAGACAACCCTCCTCCACAATCTGAGTTTTGTAAGTTGCACAAGGTTGTATAAGGACGGTACGTACATCTGCTGTTAGTCTATGAGAATGGTTTGCATTCAGTACAGTGGTCAATTGATCTCAGTGGTAAAGGAAGAACAGTCAGTTTACCTGATGCAAAGTGGGGACAGGTAGAGTAACATGGCATGTTTGAATAATTAATATGGGGTAAAGGCTCTGTCACAGAGTATAGTGTCTCTGATGGCCTGGTAGACGGAGCCTAGGCAGAGATGGGAGCCTTTTTGAATTCAGAATGGTTTACTCAGCAATTTCTTTCTGTTGATTTTTGTTTTCACCTCATTTCCAGTGTTGGTACACACAAGCAAGTACCTTGGAGGATTTTAAATGGTGTGTTGAGACTGTTTATCTCTACACAGAATCTGGAGGGAGATGTGTGTGTGTGTATTTGGGAGGGGGGCACTAACAAGCAGCGATTTTGTGGCTGGCAGGGAAGATGCGAGAGTTTCTGTAGGCTCTAAGTTCTCCCAACTGGAGTCATGAGTTCCAGCAGTCCCAAGTTCCTCGAAACAGCATTTAGTGCCGACTCTGCTTGCCGGAGAGATAACCCTGTGTAACTCTATTACCCTACACCCCCCACCCTATAATTCCCCGCTGTGGACTGAGAGAGAGTAAGCTCACCAGAGATTGATAAGGAGTGTGTGTCTGTGTCTTCGTACAAGAGTGTGCGTGAGTGTGTGCAGCGGTAATTCATGTGGACATGATTGTGTCATTGATCTAGACTGATCTCATCTCAAAGGTCACCTTTGAGAACTCGCTCACTCACTTGTACGCCCGGAGCACACAGCATTTGCAACACGGCTACTTGTAGAGGACTGACATTCCCAGTGTGAAGGAGTCAGTTATGTGTGTGTGTGTGTGTGTGTGTCAGTGTGTGAGTGTGACTTGCTTTGCCTGTGTGTGTTTATCTATAACCACACTTGTCATGTGTACTTGTTTGTGTGTGCATTTGTGTGTGTGTGCGTGCGTGCATGCGTGCGTGTGTGTGTGTGTTGGGGGGGTTGGTAATGCACATTTTTCTGTGTGTTACTCTACTGGTGTTATGTGTTGCTGTGCAACCCTTGCCTGAACTGGCATTTGTGTATGAGTGAGAAGCTCTGGTCATCTCAGCTGAGCCTTTGTCCATTTGGATGGTATCATGCCCGACATGAAGCCGTATGGAGAGCAAGAATAGAACGGACCTTCTGGGCTCCAGCACGGCAACAGACAGCTCTAAAGACTCTCTGACACACACACATATATATATATATATATAATCTCGAATGACTTTGTTTAACTACAGGGACATAGAGTATACTGTAATACAGGTATATGTAATACTAGGTGCATATTAATGAAATGAGTTTAGTGCATTGTTTGTCTTCCCCCAGTACTCACAGTCTCTGAACTGTTAGGTTCAATTCCCATACACACGCACACACTCACTCACACACACACATACACGCATAGGGTGACGGGTTTTTTGGCAAGCACACAACACACAACAAAGCACAGCTAACGGATTAGCTCTTCTTTTCAAGCGAGGATTTCTCCGACAGAAGGACAGACCACACACTAAATCACTTTTCAAACCGGAGGGATGAAATACTGTTTTTTTTTGTTTTTTTATTTTGGTGAGGCGGAGAATATCTTGAGCCATGTGTTTTTCTCTCAGTTCTTGTCCTCGCTAGTCGGCTGTAATCCTTTTGTCACCTGAAAGCAAGAGGGAAGTTCAGATATTAATAAATCCTTAAATCTCATCCTAGGGAGTGATTTTGTGCCAGAGATGAGTTCAAATCAAGCAGCCCATGAAAGAAAGTGACCTTGCGAAGCATTCAAACAGTGCTTGAAAAAATGTGTGGTTTCCTGTCTACACATGTTAGATGAATGAACCAGTATAAATCAGTTAACTTTCCTCTGCCCTAGGTGAGGAGAGGTGACAGTGAATGCAGGCTAGAGACTCGCCATCTAGTCACGACGACAGTCCAAGGCAAGCCTTTTAGATCTACCGAGCTATTAATTATAGGGAACAAGAATCAACACCTTATGACTTTGACCTTTATACAGAACTACAGCTGGCTTCAGATGTGTGTGTGTGTGTGTGTGTGTTTGTCAGTTTGATTGTGTACAAAAGGAAGAAGTGTAGGGTGGGTACATAATGCAGTCAGTGAAGGATTACCCTACACACACACACACACACACACACACACACACACACACACACACACACACACACCTCATCTTGGTGCTGCCTGGGGTTGAGTTCTTCTGAAGCTGTTATGTAATCTTGCTCCACACTTGATGACAGCCACCTTGCATAAGGAAGACCAGCGTTCCTCTCTCAGTCTCTCCCTGCATTCTTTGTAGCTGCCAAGAGAGCTGAGTCAGCTGCCAGGGTTTCTCTGTGCTTAGTCACTGTAGCCACCTTCTTAGTCTCTCCTCTCCTCTCCTCTCCTCTCCTCTCCTCTCCTGACCTTACTTCCTCTCCTCTCCTGTCCTCTCCACTCCTCTCCTCTCCTGACCTTACTTCCTCTCCTCTCCTCTCCCTTGCTCTTATCTCCTCTTCTCCTCTCCTGCCCTTACCTCCTCTCCTCCCTTGCCCTTACCTCCTCTTCTCCTCTCCTGCCCTTACCTCCTCTCCTCTCCTGCCCTTACCTCCTCTCCTCTCCTCCCTTGCCCTTACCTCCTTTTCTCCTCTCCTGCCCGTACCTCCTCTCCTCTCCTCCCCTGCCTTTACCTCCTCTCCTCTCCTGCCCTTACCTCCTCTCCTCTCTTCCCCTGCCCTTACCTCCTCTCCTCTCCTCACCTGCCCTTACCTCCTCTCCTCTCCTCCCTTGCCCTTACCTTCTCTCCTCTCCTCTCTCTTCTCCTGTCCGTATCTTCTCTCCTCTCCTCTCTCCTTTATACCTATCCCCATATGTGTGTTCTTCTTTCCCCTTCTCCACACACAGGCCTAGTCTCTTTCTCTCCTTCTCATTTTTCCCCATTCCCTCTCCTCTTCAGCCTGCTCCCTTCTCGGGTTCCTCCCCTGTTCTCTCGTTACAGTCGTCTGCTTCTGTTGGAGTCGGATCACGTGGCTCTTTTGAAGAACATGGAAGAATTACAGTTAGATCTAGTCGAGATCTAGATCAGAGAACTGATTGTGTGTGTGTGTGTGAGAGAGAGAGAGAGTGAGGGGGATGAGGGGGGATGTAATGGTGGTTGTATAAGACTATTGGTGATAGGCCAGTTTTTTTGAAAGTATGAGGTTATGGTCTGAGGCTCCTTTACACTTTCACATTGATTTCTTACACAGGTTATGCAAGACTTGCAGCCAAGAACAGAGAATGATGTGTAAATTGGCAACCAGTGCTTTAATAGATTAATTGCATTTAACTGTCTTGTCTTCACCTTCCTCTGCTCTCCTCTTCTTCCATCAGCTTCACTGTAGCGTCACTGTTTGTTTTTCATAGGCCTCATTGTAGTTCTGTCCCTTGGCCCTGCCTGTTGGTTGAGTGACCGGCTAATTGTCCAATGGCAGAGCAGGTTATCATGCAGTTGTTGTGTGTGTGTGTGTGTGTGTGTGTGTGTGTGTGTGTGTCAGTGGGTGGGTGTGTTTGAAGAGGCAGTGTGCCAGGCGTTTCTGTGAGGGCAGTGTGGGTGCAGTATGTTCCTGGCGACACTGGCAGACCACTGCCGTATTTCAGCCTGACAGCTCGGACGGCTTCTGGAGGGAGGCGGGGAGGGAGGGGTGGAGTGTGGGTGGGCGGTGGTGTTGAGACGTAGTGTGGGCAAGCTGGAGTTAGCCCGTATGACCTCATCACTGCCCTCACCAACTTCAGCAGCAGGAGCAGCATCATTCTCTCTCTCTCTCTCTCTCTCCATCTTTCCTCCTCTTCTCTGCCTGTGAGGATGGGTGACCCTACCTCTTTCTACACAATGTTCAGACACAGCAACTCTTGGTCTCCCTTTTCCACTTCTCTCTTTCCCTCCCTTCTTATTGAATATTTTCCCCTCCAGCATCTTTCTCTCTCTCTCTCTCTCTCTCTCTCTCTCTCTCTCTCTCTCTCTTCCTTTTTCCTCATTCTCTATCTTAGGGTTGGGGGTATGGCATACAATTTTATGACAAAATATTTTTCCATGTTATACCTATACCTATACCTATATTAATGTTTTATCTCAATTAGAGCTGGGCAATACAACTTCAAATCAAAAACATCTTTAATTGACTGGACTGGGCAGAATCACATGCTCTCATTACATGAACACACACAGTGGAATGCGCAATGTGAATATAAAGAAAAAGTTAGTAAAAGTAAGTAATCATGACATTAATAATAAACAATGATTAATAGTGATGTGCTTGATCATTGCTAATTAATGCTTACGATTTTCGGTTCTATTAATTTTCCGATTAGTTGCCCAGCCCTACTCCATGTTTGTATCTGCTCTGCTTGTGAAGACGGTTAGCACACTTACATCGCATATTTCTCACCCCTGGTCCTCTTATATGTGTTTATCCCTCAGCTGAACTGTGCCTTCACTTCAGTACTCACTGCTCTGTACTGTAACTAAACTGGGCTTTATCCTGCCTAGCAACTCCCACCTTTTTACTCAGGCGTTGCACTCCTATACACCACACAGTAGTGGAATTGTTGGAGTGTAACTCCAGGCAGTATTATCTGGTAACAGCCTTTGTGTGTGTGTGGTTTACTACTTTCGTTGAATAATTGCAAAACACCGAATACATTATGGCGCAAGAAGGAGTGAACATTTTGAGAGATCACTGCCGATATATTTGTGGCTTTCGGCACCGACTGGATGAGGAGTGAGTGTGCAGAGAGTGAGCAAGTGTTAGACCGGAGAGTTTCAGGCGACTGATCGAAGACTGGGTCTGGGGAGAATCTGGCCATGCCACATGGTAGTCACGGCAGGTTGCGCAATAGCTGGAGCAGAGAGCTTTTCATAAATAGCTGCTGAGCTATGTGACTTCTGGTGCTGTTGGTGTGTGTGTGTGTGTGTGTGTGTGTGTGTGTGTGAATGTGTGTATTAGTCTTTTCAGTGTGTGTGTGTGTGTTCGCATGCACACGCACGCACCTATGTGTGTGAGTGTGTGAACATGTGTGTGAGAGTGTTGTGCTAAATGTTAAACTCCATGTCCAGGTCGTGTTTAAACAACTTATGTGAGGGATGGAGCTAGGCTAATCTTATCCCCTATAAAGCTATCAGAGCAGCATGCTTTCATTCCAGCCCAGTGGCAGCACACCTGATTCCACTCGTTCCATCAGGCCACCACAGTCCTCAGATGACACATTAATCTCTGCTGTGCCCTGCAGTCTTCCACACCTAGCCACACCGCTAACCAGATCTATGGTTATTCATGTAAAAATTCAAGTCATCTTGAACAATATTATTGGGGATCCCTTTCAGAATGATTTTTGTGAATAAAATAAAAACACTAACTAACAGCCAGCCAGAGTTGTTGAATTTTAGATCACATGAAGAGGACTATTTGTTAAAGGCTTTCTTCAGTGTGGACATTCAAGTTATAGTTTTTACAGTTGCCTTTAGTAGAGTCATTGAAGTCATGATTCCAGTGGTGGTTGGTTGGGAAGTGTGTGTGTGTGTGTGTGTGTGTGTGTGTGTGTGTGCGTGTGTGTGTGCGCATGTGTGTGTGTGTGTGTTGGAGTGAAGTGGCAGTGGTGGTGGAGATTGGCAATGCTGATAGGCCAGCGCTGGCCTGCGGGTCCCTGGAGGGTCCCCTGGGGCTCCTAATGCAGTGGGTGTGAGAAGAAGCATCTGTCATGGCTGCCCTCTGTGTCTGAACAAGCTGACTCAGGTTCACAGCACACCACTGCTGCTGCACCATGGCAACCCATCACTAAAGAAGATTAACAAGTGTGTGAGTGCATGTGTCTTTTGTGTGTGTTTTGTGTGTGTTTGTGTCTGTGTGTGTAGGCGCTTGTATAATATGGTGTTGTATAGCTTGTGTTTTTTTCTGGTTCTAAGAACTGTCAATGGTTCTTCCGGTGGAATGAACCAAAAAAGCCATTATAATGCTACTTCAGACAGGAGAATGTGAAATCAACTCTACAGCTGTAATAGTCTCTCAAAGATGTGTAGAGAATCATTCATCAGAGGCTTATGGAGCTCAGAGTGGGTCTTCCAAAGAAGCCTTTTTAACCGAGTGCTGTGCAGCCTCACATTTCCCCCCCTCCCCACAGTCTCTTTCTCTCTCTCTCTCTGTTTCTCTCTCATCTTTCACCCATCTCTCTCTGGTCTATCGAATATAATGTTGCAGAGCTCTCTGGCAGGCTCAGGTACCTGAAGGCAAATATTCTTGTGTGTCTCCTCTTCCCTCTCTACTTCCCTTTCTCCATCATCTCCATCCCTCTCTCTCCAGTTTCCTCTCTATGTGTATATCTGTGCGCAAGCCTGTGGAAAACTTGTCTCGTAGTCCATCGAATTTTTGTATGATGTTCAAAGAACTAAAAGTATAAATCAAGATCTGATACTATACGTTGTGTGACACTATGTGTCACTTTCGATATACATTTAAGAGTGTTTGTGTGTGTGTGTATGAGAGAGAGAGAGAGTTTATGTGTAGCAGACATCCTTAACAATCTCTGATACTCTGAAAAGTCATTTACTTTATATTTTGGAAGAAAAAGAGAAAAGTTTGACCTTTCTCCCAAGGCAGTGTGTTTCCTCCACTCTCCCTACTCTCAGGATCGATTTCTCAGGAAACAGAATGTGAGGCACGAGAAAGAAAGAGACTGGAGAGTGTGTGTGTGTGTGTGTTTCTGTGTGTGTGCGTGTGTGTGTGTGTGTGAATACTGCTGCTGCTGTGTGTGTGTGTGTGTGTGTGTGTGTGTGTGTGTGTGTGTGTGTGTGTGTGTGTGTGTGTGTGAATGAGTGTCTCAGGGATTGAAAATTTGCAAGGGCCTGGAGGTCCTGAAACAGTTGGGCTCAGTCCAGATATACAACAAGGGCTCAATAAGATCATGTTTTACGGAGTGGATTGGGATCCAATCAAAACTTTCTTCCCATTTTCTTTTCTTCTGCTTGATTGTCTTTTTTTGTGTTTTGATAAACCCACCCACTCTCTCCCCTCTTTGTCTCACTCATTGGCTTTCTCTCTCTCCCTCATGAAAAACGTTCTTGACCACATTGGCCTCAGTTTCACATTATGATTCAAATAGCACCACATTTAAGATGGACAGTCGAAGTTTCTGCATCTCTTTCTTGCGCTCTCTCTCGCACTCACACACTCATGTGTGTTCAGTGTGTGTGTGTGTGTGTGTGGGTGTGGGTGTGTGTTTGCATGTGTGTGTGTATAGTTTGATTCATCTTATATATCTGTGTGTGTGTGTTTGTGTATTGTTTGATTTATCATACAATCCAGGCCATTGTGTGTGCCTAGTTGTCCTAGAGTTTGACACTTGGTGACATGGCCACATCATTAGTGTCAGTAGGCTCAGTGGCGTCACGTTGGGGCCTGTTGCCAAGGTGACTTGTGCTGTCAGCCCTGTGGACCAGCTAATCAAGCAAAAACTCCACACAGTAGTCACGGGAGCAAGGCAACTACTTCATGCGCTCCACTATCACCTGTGCGTCATTGCCAGCACAGAAGGGGATTAGGGTGTGTGTGTGTGTGTGTGCTTGTGTGTGTATGTGTTTGTCTGTGTGACTGTGTGTGTGTGCCTGTGAGTGTGGGTTCATACGTGTGTTAGACGTATCTGCGTGTGATAAAGGTAGTGTGCTATGAAGCATTCACTGGCAGTGATGCATACTTCCTCCTCTAGGCAGCTGTGGGGTGGCAGGTGATGTCCCACGGGGAGAGAGAGGTGACTGAGGAAAGTGTGTGTGTGTGTGTGTGTGTCTTCTAATTTAGCCAATTGTGTTCTTAGTAAGTATGTACTGGATATGATATGTGTACAGATATTTACTAACTTGAATTTAGCACACAAGAGGAGAAAGAGGAGCATTTGAAGATTGCATTTTAAGTAGATTAGTATGGTAAGTAAGTTGTGCATAGTTAGTATGTTACATACATAGTATGTTAAGTGCACCTGTACTCTATCTATCTATCTATCTATCTATCTATCTATCTATCTATCTATCTATCTATCTATCTATCTATCTATCTATCTATCTATCTATCTATCTCTTCTTTCCTGGAGCTATTTGACTGGCCCTGTATCAGGTGTGGTGCTGCCAGCAGTGTATTGGCTGCTCCCACAGACGTCAGTGCCTTGCTCACACACGCAGAGCCCTGGAGCTCACCGAGGTGTAGTGTCTTGATTGCGGCACTGGGCTGGCATGATAGTGTAAGGCTGAGGAAGCAAATGAAAGAGGGATGATTAAACGGTAGACAGGTCTGACTGTGCGTAAATCTCGACACCAACGCTCCCGGCCAGTGGCCATTAAATCTCTATGACGGCATAGAGCGAATGCATCTTGACTATGCAACTGTGTGTGCGCAAGCGTGCGTGCGTGCGTGTGTGTGTGTGTGTGTGTGTTGACAGCCCTGTTGACGCACGGCATGCCATTTGAGCGTGTAGCAGTGGACCTTGGGTAATGACTGAAGCATGGCGGAGCACCTCGTCCCCGCGGCTCCTCAGGCAAGAGATAAACATGACAAAGAGGCCAAAGCCTCATGTCACTGCCACTGCATCACATCAGAGTAGCATCCACAGGGCCATGGCGATCAGCTAAATGCCAAAAATCAGGATGTGTGCTTTGTGCTCTTTGTTTTAGAAATGTGCCCCCCCAAAGACTGTTGAAAAGCAGTTTAGTCTTTGCTGTTCGTTGGAGTCCAAGTTTAGCATCAGCATTCTCTCTTTCACTTATATTTTCACCCTCTTTACATTTCCAGAGATTCGCTCGTTGCCTGACTCTTTTGCTCATTGCCTGACTCTGAACAATTGGAATTATTCTAACTGATTTTGCATCACCAATTCATTCATGTTCCGTGATCTCTTGCTCTTTTGGTCACTTGCTTGAATGGGGCTTATGGAGTCACGCACTGTGTGGAAGAGGGGGATAACCATATAGCCGATTGCAGGCAATGACACTGGAATCTCAGGCTTTCCTGCCTTTGGTACTGCAGCTACTTCCAGTAGAGAGAAATGTTTCCTGGAAGGAATATTTGTCTCAACATTTTTGACATACCATTCATGGCATGTTTATCAAGGGGTTAAAGACAAATGTAGTTTTTGGACTGGAATGCAGAATGCTGTATGGCTGCTTATTTACTTATTGCTAGGCAGTTAATGACTGTAGGAGCATTTGAGAGATGAACAACCAGGTGGAAACTAAGGCAGGATACGTTCCTCTGAGCCTGAGGTAGATTGAAGATCTACCGTGTGTGTGTGTGTGTGTGTGTGTGTGTGTGTGTGTGTGTGTGTGTGTGTATTCGTGCCTGCTGTGCTGTTACAGATGGACTGTGTGTGGGTGGTACTGGAAGTCTGTTGTCTCCTTCCAGAGTTGTTTCAGAGGAGGCTTTGCTGTGCCAGCTCTTCTGCATCCCCAGGATGGGGCTCAAGCCTGGCGGCTCCTGATCGCTGATTAATCCTCTGGTCTGTCTCCAGCCTTTCTTCTATCCAGTTTGTCTGAAGTTGCCTGTGCTTTTCCCTCCATCTCTCTCGCTCGCTCTCTCTCGCTCTCTCGCTCTCTCTCTCTATCTCTCTCTTTCTCTCCCTCACTCTCTCTCTAGACTTCCACGAGCCAGGCTCTGCGCATGTGTGTGTGTGTATGTGTGTGTAAGAGATGTCACATCCTCTCACTCAAGTACTCCCAGAAGTTACATCACCCCCACCCCTACCTCCTTCCCCGTCCTCGTCCTCCCATCCCCCCCCCCCCCCCTCTCTCTCTCTCTCGCTAAGAGCCCGGTCTGTCAGCAAGAGTCTGTTTCCATTACTGTTTGTGTCACCAGGTTTGTCCCACGGGGACCCCGACTCAGGGGCCGTCCAACAACGACAAGCCGTAACAATGCCCAGCTCGCTTGGCACTGTTGGGTAGCCCAGCCCACCGCTCCGCTCCGCTCGCCTGCCAATTCAGCACTCAGTGCCCCTGTCTCACACCCCGTATCAGGGACACGCATCGCATTGCATCGGCAGCGTGCTAAGAGTCAGGACATGGCGAAGAGAGGAGAGGAGCGGATGGGGGAGGGGTGCAGGAGGAAGAAAATAAAAATCGATGGATGCTCGTGCTGTTCTGCTGTCTACACATCCATCCCATCCCCAGGCCCTAGCCCCAAGCCCCCCCTGCCCTGAGTGCTCTTTGCTGCTTGATTGGGTTCATCTGACTCTTGGGTGGTCTGTTAGTGCCGAGAGCTGGTCACTGCTTATTGGATTAGGTGCTGGGAGGTGGCAGAGGTGGAGGTTGGGGTCCTCTTGCTGGTGATCAGATCTTTCTCCTCTAGGTGCTGACAGCTGGCGACGTCGGTTTGATTGCACTCACACACACACACACGCACACACAGTTTCGTGACATAGATATATGTACTCGTGTGCGTTTTGTCTTGTTTCCATGTCATTCTCTGTCTGTGCGCACTAAAGCAGCACAAGGAAAAAGCCCAGACACTGGGGGGTCCGAATCCCTATCTGTTGCTCTGTTATCTCCTGATCACCTTGCCTCACCTCTTCATTTCAGCGCTCTCTGCTCTGTCCACCCAACAAAGGCTGTTCTCATGCATCCGCACAGTTTCCTCATGTGAGAAGGTTAGACAAACATGGAGGATTTGAATTATCGGTTCTGATGCAGCACTTCCCTGCTCTGATAAGACCCTCCTGCCTCCAGCACTTCACTGAGCACAGGTGACGCGTGACTGTGGGTCAGACTGACTGCCCAGTCAGTGGAGGTCTTTAGTGGATGCGTACTAGAATAAGCTGCCCGGGCTTTGGCCTTGGACAGCGATGCTTTTATCTGACTGGAAGAGCTGTGTGTGTGTGTGTGTTTGGGTATGTGCATGTGTGTGCCGCTGTGTGTATGTTGTGTCCTCCCTCCCACACACATTGAAACACACACACACACACACACACACACACACACACTTCCCCAACATCCATTGTGGCCTGATTTCAGGTGTTTGGCCAGCGTGGGCTATGCTCCTGTGACACACTTCTGTCTGGTGTGTGTGTGTGTGTGTGTGTTCATGCATGAGAAAGTGGGCCAGTTTGGGTGTACGGGTGAATGCAGGACACCGGATTCCCTCCTTTAGGCCCTGGGAGGTCACAGCAGGGGTATTACATATCCCTTCACAGCCACTAGCCTGAGCGTAGACTGAGGGTCAACTTCCTTTTGTGATCCCTCCAACACACACACACACGCACACACACACACACACTCCTAGCCAAACACAAGCATTAAAAAACAGCCTTTTTTTCTCTCTTTCTCTCTCTTTGGCCTTCTTGGGGGTTTGTTGCCAAGTGATTTACTGGTGTTTACACTGGTCGTGTTGCCAGGGTCCCTAAGGAAGTACTATTAATGTCATCACTGAGGGAGTTATTCCCCTGGCTCTTATACTTAGTATGGTATGAATGGGGAGAGTGCTGTAAACAGTATAGAAAGTACACAGAAATCTAATTTGCTAATATGAAAATGTGAGAGTTCATGGAGCATTGTTTGGGAGAGAGAGAAGTGTTTGAAAGAGCAGAATTGCACAGCATCGAGGAGGAGCTGTTTAAAGAGACTGGTTAAGCAGCCTTTGCATGGCCATGTTTCTTGTCAGTCAATGAGCAGAAAACAATGATCTGCTGATTATGGCCATCAACACTAGTAGGGAGGTAGATGAAGCGACGCTAATTCAATGCTTCCAGTTTTTTCCCATAATTTTGTATCAGTCCTCCTAAAAAGGCCTCCTAAAAAGGCCTACTTTAGACATGTCTAAAGTAACCGGATTCACAAGTCAGGGCACTGGCGCCTGGCCACAAAAAACAAAAACATTTTGCCAAATTTGAATGGAAAAAACTATTCGGCAAGCAAGCAAAGAAAGAACTGGGTAAAATGAAACACTGAACAACTACCACCAACAGGTCAGGTTTTACCAGGGAGCCACCTTATTCTCACTATCAACTGTATCAGAAAAGAGCGATAGCTGTACAGCAAGTGTTTAAAGACCGTATAATTCTTAGATGAATGTGCTAGAGAGTTGGTAGCCCATTGGTTGAGGAGTAAGAGGGGTATGTACAAGGATTGAGGGGTAAGGAGTTGGTAGCCCAGTGGTTAAGGAGTAAGAGGGGTATGTACAAGGATTGAGGGGTAAGGAGTTGGTAGCCCAGTGGTTAAGGAATAGATGGAAATCACAGGGTCTTAAAGGAAATGTCTGGAGTCAGTCACCGGTATCCCTGCTGTGGACTCTGTAGAGTGCTGGTAGAACAGATGTAACACTGAATGACAGCACTAACTTACGACGCAGAAACTAAAGTTTTCTTGCACTCATCAGTTTGCGCTAGCTCTCGTTTCGCTATTCGGTCTACATTGTACCAGAAATTCTCATTCTTATTACTTGATATTGATTGACCCTGGAATACTGCTTTAAAGAAGTATGCATAGCTGTTGTAAGTATGCATAACTGTTGGAAGTATGCATACCTGCTAGCATTGGCATACACCTTGTCAAAACTGTGTCAGGCCTACCTGATGAGGTGATTGAATAGTCGTATAGTACTCATAGCATTGTATGTACATTTCTCTACTGTCTGGTGTGTAAACTGTGTAGATTAGTGGTGGGGATTGAGAATTTGGGAATCCACATTATGCGCCTAAAACATTATTTATTTTTCTTATCAGTGCCAATGTCTTTTCCAGACCATGGTCAATTGGTGAGTGAAATTGAAATAGACAACACAGTTCTTTATGGTTTACCTCATTCTAATTAGCCGTCATGGCTACCTCAGTAGTACAGGCAACATTATAGGTGTATGTGGAATATCGGATATGCTACTGGAATCCTTTAAGATATTGGTAAGGGAATTAATAAACATATATCAAATATCAAATCTTATCAATGGCCTTGTGTGGATGGTGATTCTGCGTTAGCTTCTTCAGCAAGACAAGTATTGAACCACCTGGTCCAGAGACACAGTTGAAGTTGAACTTAAGAGCTACCTGCAGGCACTGGAGGTTGATTTGGATAGAGATCCACATGGGAGATGGAGGCAGGATGTACCTTTGTATTCCTGTCACTTAGAGAGTCCTTCAGAGAGTGCATTCAACACTAGTGGCAACACTGGGACTTGGCCACGTATTTACTCTCAGGCCAGGGACAATTTAATTGACAAAAATGCTTTTTTTGCCTAATAACTGCAAGTAGTTTCTATCAGTGATGTGGATGGTGAGCTAAGCCAACACAGACAAGAATGTTGACAGTATTAGTTTCTGCACTGTGGTAATTTGAGTACAAGCAATCAGGCCAAGTAAAGAGGTATGACAGAGAGCGTTTCGCTTTGTTGGGGTCTATTCTTGGAATATTGTAACTAAAGAGCAGTTATTTATTTTTGTACTCTGAGTGTTTGTTTATGTTTGTTGGTTTGAAAAATATCCTGCCTGACTTGCTGTACTTCATTTTGATTACCTAGCCAAGCACTACATTTGATTGTATTTTTAAAGTTAACAAGATGCCTGACACTAAGTTATTATTTTGACTTAATAAGCTTTTGTTAAGTCAGTAACAGTTGAAAGTATAGGTCTTGCTATGCAGTCATCATAACAATGCTTTAGCCATTCAGAAGCAATACAGCCTGGATATAACTTGGTGCATCCATTGTATAGTGACCATGTTAGCTTCAGTTCAATCCGTGATGTGTTTTTTTGTCCATACTGTATCCCATTAGTGCCTAACTGAGGTGAAAGCCTTAGTGAATGACCCCATGGGGATAGCCCCTCGGACCTCTGGACAGCTGAGCAGGGGCAGCCCTGGAGGGTATTGCAGCACTTAGTGAGCGCGAGCCACAACTCCCCAAGCGGCGTATACATGTCAGCGGCACAGCTGCCCTTCTGAGTCTCGCGCTGCGCTCAGCGCTAGCGCCCGAGCCAGAGCTAACAGCACACCACAGCACCACTCCGGCTCCTGCTGCTGCTGCCGCCACCGCTGCTGCTACCGAGAACTCAAGAGCACACGGTCAGCAGTGCGGACATATGCAGAGAGCTGGGAGAAGACTGAGCCCTTTCATGGACTGCAAGGCTAGAGTATGAAATCCGCTCTTGTCTTCAGTGTGGTAGTGTGATTTCGTTAAAATGATCCAGTGCTGTACACAGTCACGGTAGCTTGTTTTTGTTTACAGCTAAGATAAGTAGGTAACTAGCCACAGAGCGCAGGGCATCCAGTAGCTGCATCAGGGGACCAGGCCTCTCTCTCCTGTATGCGTGTTGTCATACACATCACCCAGCGCCTTTGGAAAGGAGAACGGTGTGGGGTTGATGGGGTGGGTGCGTAACTTGGGATCCCCAGTGTCCTCACTAAGCCCTAAACCCTGCCTGAGCTCTCAAAGACTTAATTTGCATGAATCAGCTGATCCAGAAAGTCGATACTTACCCGGTGAAGTCTTATGAGGGCTTAGGGCTTAGGTGAAACATTGGGATGTAGTGAAAGACAGAGAGAAAGAGAGAGAGAGAGAAGCTGCAAGACAACCAGCTCAGAGTTTTTGTTGTCTTTTGTTGTTGTTGTTTTTCAGGTTGCAAAAAGCTTGCAGAAACAGCGGTAGAAAGTGAAGCCACTGTGTGGTTAATAGCGGAAAGCCTGATAAATCTCATCTCGCAGCCTCAGTCACCGTCATGTGAACTCATCTTCTCTCCATTCATGAGAAAGGTCCTGGTGAGTCAGGGCATTTGTCATTATTTACTGGTGTGCAGTGCGCTAGTTGTTATGAAGAAGAGGTGAGAGATGTCTGAAAACAGAGTGAGCAACCGTTGTGGGTTGTAGTAATAGCATGTGCCTGTCAGAGATGAAACCGTCTTAATCAGGTCACAACTTGTGTAGATTTGATCACTGCAATTGTTGTTGGAGTTACTTACTCTACCACTCATAACTTGCTTGCTCAGTTTGTCTGGATGCTGGTGACGGTTGGTGTTATTGGATATATTGACAGTTGTAAGGAATACCAAAAACTGAAATCCCTGATAGCGATTGACTCAGAAGTGCATCTGACTCTGATCATGTGCCAAGACTTAGTGTCAGTGCCAGGACTTCTCTAAAGACATTTGCTGTATCTCTGTGCCTATCTTGGTCTCAAGAATCAGCCTTCATCTGGCCTCATAACCGCCACCGCCACGTCCAACCCCCCCCCCCCCCCCCCACCTAGTAGTTCATAAGCGGTTGCAGGAGTTGCTGCAATGCGCTGTGGCCTAGCTCTTAATTTAGTGTGTGGCAAGGAGGCAGGCAGGCAGGCAGCTCGTAGCACTCGCTGCTGCTAACGTGATTGCCACATGTGATTTATGATGGACTTCTCGGGCCCTGCCAGGAGATCGCTACCGCTGAGAGAGAGATGGATAGCTTGAGAGATATGGGTTTGAACATGCAGAAATCTGATAGGCTCCCATGATAAGATGCAATCGGAGCAGTGTGTGCATGCATATGTGTTCGTGTGTGTGTGTGTGTGTGTACGCATGTGTGTGCGTGCATGTCTTTGTGTGTGAGAGAGAGAGAGAGATTTTTTCCCGGGGTTTACATGTGTTTCGTTATTATTTGTCTGTGCTGTAAGTGTGTTTGACAGACTGTTTAAAGGAGTAACAATGATGCCCAGGGGAGAGAAGGAGATGAGAGTTGTGTGAAGTTAACACACATATCAGTGTTGAGAGTGGCCAAAGTCTGGCCCTGCTGTGGGCCTTATCTGGCTAAAAAGGATTTAGAGTTTGGCTATAAGTAGAAAAGAAAAAGGAACTGGCTCTGATGCAGTGTTAAGTCTAATTCTGATGTCATTAACACTCATACATACAGAAGAAGAAGCATGGGTCCTGGTGGATTGTGTGTGTGTGTGTGTGTGTATGTATGTGTGTGTATGTGTATATCAACCTCTGTGCATCAAATCAGTGATTTGTACAAATCAGTGAATTGTAAGTGTCTTGTGTTCGTATTTGGCAGCCTGGGCCATGTGCATAGGTTGGTTACTAGAAGGCTCAAGATAGTTGGCTTTTCAAAGAAGCTTTTCAAAAAAGCAAAACAGCTTGCTAAGTATTGTTCAATATCATCCATAATTGGAAGTTGCCATATTTGGAAAAGAAGGTGCTGTGTATATCTGTACCATCTGATGAACTGTTGCTGCTTTGATTAATGCCAGAGTCACACGACTGATTCATGTCTGAGCAACTGTTGCAACTGTTAAATTTGTGTCCTTGTGCATATTTATTCTGAACTGTGGACACAAATAAAGAAGTAAAATGTGTGTGTCTGTGTGTGTGTGTGTATTTGGGTTATTGTATGTAGGAGAGAGAGAGAGGATGAATAACTCTGTTTCATTTATGACCCTGAATCTCACCAGGTCATCTCTATGTGAAATTGTGCATGCTTTGTGTGTGTGTGTGTGTGTCCACACACACTATTCCTCTCCCTCACTCTCTCCATACATCAGTGTCCAGCAGCAGCAATGGGCAGTTGCACTCATGCCCAAGTGAATGAAGGTATTTGTCAGCACTGAGGTGGCAGGCTGGCCTGAGGAGTGGGAAGGGTGGTGGAGGGATCAGCGGGGGGGTGGTGAGGTTGGCTCCAGCCATGTGGGCAAATCCCCACCTCAGTAGGGTCCCTCAGGCCATGCCAAGCCCTGGCCCGGCCTCGCCACGCCGGAAGCCCCTCGACATCCCACCGCCTGCAGCGGCTGTTTGTACACACTTCAGCCCCTCAGTCGTAACTGTTTACCTGCTGCCACTCCTCATCTGTCTCTGGATGTGTTTGTGTGTGTGTGTGTTAGTTAGCACGCACCTTCTCGTTTATGTCGTTTTCCATTTTGAGTCAACTGTTATGAGTATGTGTCTAAATGACTGGATTTACATCTGTGTATGTGTGCGTGTACGTGTGTGAGCTTACAATCTTTAGAGAGACAGGTTACGAGTGTTTATTAGAGAGAGAGAGTATTGGAAACTGTGTGTGTTTTTGTGTGTGTTTGTGTGTATGTGTATGTATGTGTGTGTGTGCGTGTGCGTGTGCGTGTGCGTGTGTGTGTGTGTGTGCGTGTGCGCTTGCAAGTGTGTGCATGTGTGTCACATCCACTCATCAGACCTTGGCACAGCGGGAGCGGCCGTGTTTACGGGCCTTGATTAGGTTAGCTTCGGCAGCAGGGCCCACACTGTCATCAGCAGCCGCGGCGGAACTGATGAACTGGCAGCTTCCAGGTGTTGATGTGAGACGAGCGACGTGCCGGGGAGGAATCCGGCAAGCAAGCAATTGAGCGGGAGAGAGAGCGAGCGAGCTAATGGCAGACCAGGGGAACTGGAGTGGCTTTATCTTCCGCTGGTTCAACTGCTAACATCCTGGGCTTGGTTGAACTGGGTTGGTCTCGTTTCAGTGGAGGCTACATCCACACAGAGAACACTGCAGGGTTTGTATGTGTGTGTGTGTGTGTGTGTGTGTGTGTGTGTAAAGGTGTACATGAGGGTGTGTGCTAATGTTCTTATGTGTGCTTGTGTGTGTGCCATATGAATGGAGTAAGTTGTAGCTGTCACTGTTGCTCTCACCTCTGGTGGCTTTTTTACGAGTCTAAATTTAACACGGGAGGATGATAACATCAGCGGTTTCTCCTGTCTTCCTGTGAACGAGGTTTTTTTCCGTCCAATGTCAACTGCTTCATAACTGTTACACTATGTAAGCTTTTTCTGCCAATTTTTGAGGTCAGTTATTATAAGCATCTACTTTTGGTCTGATCTTTATTTTGACGGTATCTCATGGCCATGTAAATGACATACATGCAGCACACGCCTGCCATTCACACTAGCCGTCTAGTCTATGTGTCGTTCTGTGGTCTTGCATGGAATACTCTATGAAAATGAAAGAAAAGCTTTGACTGCAATATGACACTAACAGTATCACCTAGATAAGCCTGTTGTCCTGTTCACAAGCTGTTGTTAATGGCAGCTGGGGTTTTTGGTGGTGTTTGTAGTTGGTAGTCTAAACTGGTCAGGCTACTTGGCTGTTTCTGACCAGATCTCCATGTTGCTACTCAGTCTGCAGGTTGCTGTGTGTCCAGTATGTTTTGTGTGTATTATTTTGCACCACGTCTATTGAATTAAAGGTTGGCATAAAGTGTTTAAGATTGCAGCCAAAACTCTAACCTAAAAGAATTGTGACATAAATTGAAATATTGAAAAGGACATTTAACAGTACATACTGTGCTGTTAACCTATGGTGTACTTGTAATGGTACCATATTGCATAGGAACCTCAGTAGCTGTTTTTTAAACCTTTTTCTGAAGTTACACTGCCAGACGCTGTGTTGTTTGACAGCAGTCTGCTGTTTCCTTTTGCCCTCTGCAACTCCCCCAGACAGGCCGATGACTTCAGAGAACGACTGTTTGTCACACCCTCCTCTCTGGGTTACCCAAATGGTTGATCTTGTCACGTCAGCTTCCTCCCCATGTGACCGCATCCTGCTGTTCTTTTTCTCAACCTGTGTGTGTGTGTGTGTGTGTGTGTGTGTGTGCATGTACATATGACAGAGCATGAGTTTGTTATGCTGTGTGCCATTTTTAGACCTCTCACCCACTCAATGTGAGTTCAAATGCGTGGTTGCCTCATGAAGCCTGGGCGGTTTTGTTAAAAGTTCCTTGTTTCTATTCATAGCCTCCTCCGTTTCCTCAATGTAACGTCACGATCATTCTTTCTTTCTTTCTTGTCTCTCTTTTTTTTCTTCCTTTCTTTGTCTCGCTCATTTTTTTTTGGCTCTCACCAGGGTTTTTTTTTCTGGTTTAATTGTTTCTCGCTCATTGCCCTAAAGCCACATAAGCCTGCCGGCACAAATATTCTTGGTGACGGTTGGGGTCGAGTTGCGCCTCGTCACTCCGGTTCTTTCCGTGATGATGTTTTGCACCGCTCCAATAGTTCCCTTAAGTCTCTGTCATTAGGCCTCCATGTTGTCAGCAGCAGTCACTGCTTTCACTTACAGATATCAGAGAGCGATGAGCACAACCAGGCGTGCGAGAGTTACATTAAAGATAAATGGAAAAGCTCATACTGGCCTGTAAACATCCGGCAGAATAGTCTGACTAATATACATTACATTAGCTATTCGTAGTTAATATAAAATAGTCATTTAAAGGGTGTGTGTTTGGCCCTGTAAACTGTACATCATATGTCTGTGAACTGTGTGTCCATATGCCATATGCACACTGATCAAAAACACTGACTTGTTGTGGATGATGTGATGAGGAGAGAGAGGGAGAGAGGGAGAGGGAGAGAAAGAGGGAGAGAGGGAGAGAGAGAGAGAGAGAGGGAGAGGGAGAGAGACAGAGGGAGAGAGACAGAGGGAGAGAGAGAGAGAGAGAGAGAGAGAGCTTATATGGTCATTGAGCCAGGGGAGGCCTTACTGAATGCTGGTGGATCAGATGTCACATTTGGCAAGCACAGGAATTGATCGGCTTAACAAAGGACTCGTGCTGAGCTCCATTAGCGTGCTGCAGTCATCTCTCTCTCTCTCTCTCTCTCTCTCTCTCTCTCTCTCTCTCACACACACACACTCTCACTCTCTCTCTCTCTCTCTCTCTCTCTCTCTCTCTCTCTCTCTCACACACACACACACACACACACACAATCACACACTCTCACCCTCACACACACAAGCACACACACTCCTTCTCTCAATCTTTTCTACTCCCTCCTTGAGGTTTGTCTTTTTTCTTACTGAACTGTCACAGTGGAGTGCCACACTGAAGAGATATGCCACCTGTGCATTTAGGCCTGCTCTTCACTTAGGTAAGATTTGGTAGCTTGTCATGCTAATACCAGTGATTGGCCCTTGTGGAGAGCAACCAGGACAGGCCCTGCGCTGACACTCACTGGGCAAACTCCCATGATGCACCTGCATTAGCTTCTATCCTTTTCTTCTTCTTCTTTAAAAAAAAACACATTTGGCCAGGTTCGCAACATGAAATAGTCAGTCAGATATTTTTACGAGCCTCTTTTTCCATTTCAGACTGTTTTTTTATATTTTTTTATTTAACAGCTTTCGTCCACAGTTTATGGGAAACCAGTGCAAAAATATGTTCCAACTGTGTTCCTGGCAGCTCCCAGAAAAGCCTTAATTCAGTGTAGATCATATTCCAGTTCTTGAAAAGGTCATTAGGATTTTCTATAAAAGGTGATGTGTGCATGAAGGGTGTGACTATATATACGTCATATTGTGGGACTATATACCACAATATGATATGTCAGTGATGTTGCCCCAAACACATGCAAAGACAAGTCATAAATATTCCTAGCTTCACCAAATTCACCAAAAAAATGGTTCACTAGTCTTGTTGAAAAGTAAAAGTTAATGCTCTGAGACACGAGTCTGACCTAAAAGTTATTTTTTCTAAAGCTTAAGTGTCTATTCCAGCACAAAGTTAGAAGTTGGCAGTTAGCAGTATACTAGACCACCACCTGATGAAACCACATCACAATCATAGGTTTCTTAGTGTGTAACCATGTTTCTGTACTTGAACTGTGCAATATCTGTGTGCGTGTGTCTGTGGTTTGTACTGTATTTGTATGTGTGTGTGTGTGTGTTTGTGCGTGTGTATGAGAAAGAGAGTAGAAGTGAGATTACATGCACGTGGCTCAGGGGTCTCCTTCTGTTGGGTTTTCCTTCTTTGACTATTTTTTCCCTTCATCCTTCTTCAGCCCTCCCCACCCCGGGCCTGCTTTCCCCAGCCAAGCGTCAGGGCGGTGGGCAACGCAGGTCCAGACAAAGAAGCCCTGTATGGCCTGGGCCTGGTAGAACAAGCCCCCCTCTAACATCCACTGGGCCCACCTCACAGATGGGGAAATAGCACTCGGCCGAGGCAGGGAGGAGGCTTCCATAGCCTGCGCGGCGCAACAACAAGTCGGCCCTACATTCACAATGTCACTCTGAGAAAAACACATCCTTGTGTTATTCAGTCCCCTCCACATCCAATGGGTTTTTCCACCCGCGGCAATAGGAAAATTAGCCAAGCTGGGCCTCAGAATAGAAAGAGCTGGCCTTTTTTCCCAGGCTTGGATCTCACTACCTCTGATAAGGTTGTGCACGTCTGTTATCTGGTTTGTGTGTGTGTGTGTGTGTGTGTGTGTGCCATGCGTTGGATGTATAATGGGGAACAGTTTTCCCTGCTCTGCCGGCTGCCTAGGTCTGTCAGCACACTGCTTCAGCCTTTGATCATTTCCTTTGGCTGTGACCAGTGGTTAACCCTGATTGCACAAACTGCATCTGTGTGTGTATGCCGGAGTCTGTCTGTATCTGTATGCGTGTGTGTGTGTGTGTGTGTGTGAGTGTGTGTGTGGGTGTGTGAGTGTGTGTGTGGGTGTGTTTGATGAGAAAACAGTGGTTGTGAAAGCTGATATGATAATAACAGTTAATGAATGGGATTCATTTGGAGGTGAAACAGACAGTGGAGAATGTCACCGAGGACCCCTGTCGTCGTGTCCTCGGCCTTCTGCATCAGTGCCTGGCTGCCGCCACCTGCATGAAGGGCCCCTTGACTAGGTCCTTGGGCTGCCCACACATCTGCCTGCTGCAGCTGCTGGTGTGATGGTGGAGAGCTTGGTCTCTGACTTGAACTGTTGGCAGGCTGACATCTAGACAGGAGCTTTTCAAAGATTGCTGCTGATGAACTGTTTGATTTGTCAGCGTTAAAATTATGCCAAAGAATTATTACCAATATTTATGAGGTAGGGTATTGTAATTAAATATTAAGAGGTGGTTTAAGGCACACAAGAACATACTGTTTCTGTGTGTCTTGATGGACCTATTTTATCTATGGTGCATATTCCAGATTTTCTTATTTTTGATTTTTAAGTGTTAATACTTACAACCCACTTACAACACTACATCTGCAATGCTTATAATTTACTCCTAGCCCTTTGAAATTGTAAGGCAGATTTATGCACTTTGGTTTAATTCGCTAACTGTATTGTAAGTTTAGCGACAATAGCAAGGAAGTCATGTTAGAGATTATATATTTTATGTGTGTATTATTACCAGGCGTTCAACATTAGGGTTTGGGCTGTGATTAAACTGAGATTAGCCCGTAATTTGGCACTCAGCTGTGCTGCGTTTTTAACAAACATTTTCTCCATTTCTCACCTCTCTCCTCCTCACCTCTCTCCTCTGGCTGGGCCAAACCGGCCAAGTCTTTGTCAGGTGAAGTGATTGCTCATAAAAGCATGTGGTTTCTCCCGGTAGTTCTGCTGCATCCCATTCCTTTTCACAGTGCAGAGCAGAGCAAAGCACGATTCCGGCTCTTTTTTTCCTGTCATTTCATCCCATCCAGGAACATTGCCAGTTGTTTTCTCTCTCTCTCCCTCTCTCCCTCTCTTTCTCTCTCTTTCTTTCTTTCCCTCTTCCTCGGGAGGGTGGAGAGAAGCCCAGCCTGTGGGGCGAAGCTCAGTTCATTCCCAGCTGTGGGACTTCTTAATACTGTTCTGACTCATTTCCGAAGACCATTCAGTGTCATTTGCGCAACATCATATGTGAGAAATCTGTGGAAACTTTAATGTGCTCTCTCTCTCTCTCTCTCTCCCTCTCTCTCTCTCTCTCTCTCTCTCTTCATCTCTTCCTCTGCCTCTCTTGTGCCGTTTCCTCTCTGTCACTTTCTTTCTTATTGACTGAATCTCAGGAGCCACTGCTTGAACCCCTCACCATGAAAACAGCCGAGACGTAAGCACAAACAGCACAGGTAAGACACTTCTGAGCGAGAAAGCACACACACACACACACACACACACACACACACACACACACACACACACACATACACACACATACACACACATTCAGTCACACACATGTGTACGCACCCATCTAATCACATTTAGTGTAGAAATGGCCCTGTGGAGACAGATCTGAATCGCAGGTGTCGTTTGCGATCCCTGCAGACAGCAGCGAATGTCTGTTCCAGCTTTTATATTGCATGTTTTACGATCATTTCTGTCAGAAGGCATCAATAGCAGTCTTTATGAATGCACCATATGTCCTTCACAGAGAAAGAGAAGTGGGATATTAAGGAAAATAGAAAAGAGAGCAAGGGAGGAAAAAGATCTGGGATGCGTTGTCGGAGCAGCAGGGGGAAAAGTACGCCCCCCTCCCCCCCATCTCTCATGACAAGAGCGAACGGGTGAGACCAGACCGTCACGCGTGTATCCGTGTGTGGCAGCTCTCCCGTCAATCATCCTCACAGAGCCTCTGTTGTCTCACAGCCTGAGTGGAAAACAGCAAACAAAGGAGGCTGTGCATGTGAGTGGCTGTGTGTGTGTATGTATATGTGTCTGTGTGTGTATGTGTGTGTGCGTGTGTGTGTGTTTTGGGGGGGGGGGGGGTGACGGAAGTGCGAATTCCACTTCCAGGGAAGTACAGTATAGGGAGGTGTATGTGTGTGTGTGTGTGTGTGTGTGTGTGTATGTGTGTGTGTGTGTGACTTCAGGGGCTCCTAAAAGCTGGCTGCAGCCTGACACAAAGATCACATTCTCCCCTGCCACAATGTGACCAGTGGCAGCAGGGCAACACAATGCCTTCACGGACAAGACAGAACTGAAGGTTACCAGGAACAACACAGTCATTCAGCACAGTTTATAGACATGGATGGAGAGAGAGGGAGAGATAGTGGTGGAGAGAGAGAGAGAGTGATGGAGAGAGAGAGAGAGTGATGGAGAGAGAGAGAGACTGCATGTGGAAAGGCAGGAGAGATGGAGCAAACACTGATGGGGCCAAGTGGACAAATAACAAACAGGCATAAAGGTATTCAGAGAGCACCCTATGTCTGATTCTTGTAGTCCACACACACACACACACACACACATACACGCATTCATACATACATACATGCACAGAAACTCACACCCCTAGATGCTGACCCACTCTCAGCATCATTGCTTGTACACACACACACACCAACACATAGCCACTGACCTCCACTAAATTCCATTGCTGGCACACACACACACACACACACACACACACACACACACACACACACACACACACACACACACAGGTACTCCTCCTTCTCCTCAGCCAGCACCTCATCCATTGTGTGATTGTTGTCCCCCTTATAGTTTAGGAAGAAGTCTCCTGAGCGCCCGTAGGTGTCTGTGAGTTTGAGTAGCCTAATGAACGTCCAGGAGTAACCGTGCTGCCTTGTCTGCTCCGTGCTTGGCCTTGGAGCTCAGATCCTCCTCCCGTGCCTGAGCCTGCCCAAAGACCGTAAAGGAGAAAAACGACTGTTTCCTCCTACACTTCTCTCAGGAGCCAGCCGTCAGTTGGCCTGTTGTGTGTGTGTGTATGTATGTGTGTGGTGTCTGTGTGTGTGTGTGTGTGTGTGTGTGTGTGTTTGTGTGTGTCAGCAGGCCTCAGCCAGTCCCTGGTGACGTGACTTAGGCTCATGGACTTTTGTTTCTCTCTTTGGACTTCTGCATCACCCTCCTCATTTTATTTTCCCTTTTTTCTTGTTCTTTCTTTCTTTCTTTCTCTTTCTCTTTCAATCAAATGGAGCTTTATTTGCATGGAAGAAGAAGCTCATTGTTGGACATTATGTGGAACACCTCATGGATTTTTCCCTTTCTAAGATGTAATGTTAAACAGAATGGAAAAAAGATAATTGAAGCAAAATAACTAAAATAACACATGATATAAAAGCACCTATCTGTGCCCATCAAATTTAAGAGACAGTAAGTTACCATATTCCAGAGATATGCATCCATATTCCAGAGGCATACACACACATTCTGTACACATACACACTCTACGTACACACACACACACACACACACACACACACACACGTCTGTTGAATTCATCTACATTCAATATGAATGACTAATGCTTTGACTCGTACCTCCATAAGCATCAGTGCTGTTCTTCTGTTTTGGCAGGTCATTATACTGTTTAACTAAGCTTGTGCTATTGCTGGTCTCTCTGATTTTTAATTAAGGAGATATGTTTTATTGACAGGTTTTTGTTTTTTTTTGGAGTGTTTTATAAATCAGTCTGCTTTTATTGAGGCCTATTTGTTTTACATGCTCAGATATTATGACTAGTTCACACATTGATAGTTAGCCATCCTCAGTTAGGCATTCTGACCTGTACACTTAGGCTAGAATAATCGACTTTGTATTTTGTTAGAGCTGTCACAGCTTCTCATTTCCTTGCCTCTCTATTTTTCTCTCTATCGTTATCTCTATCTCTCTCTTTTCCTGTTTTTGTGGTTGCATCTGTCTTTCTCTGCCTTCTCTCTCTTTCTCTCTCTTTTTCTTTCTCTTGCTTCTTTGCTCTGATTATTGTCTTGAGCTCTCTGTTTGCCGTTTCTTCTTTCTTTTTATCTCCATACCGCTTGATTTGTCCTTCCAGAAACACCACTGGAGTGAAATGAGCCATTTTTTTTTACCTCGCAGTATGGGCTCAATATTGGCCAACAGTCAAATCTAGCATGGAGATCAAAGTTAGCATGGAGATTAGACAAAAGGAAAAGTAGTCGACTGAAACTACATTTGATGCTTTTGTTCCCCTAATGGAAACTGATAAGCATCTCATAATCACAACCTGAAAAAAAAATTACAGAAAGCAAAGAATTATGGTTCCACAGAAAATCTGACTCTTATTCCCCTCTAGACTTTTCCAGAAGGTTTGTTTCTAGTGGGTGTTTGTCCCAAAGGCCTCTGACAAGAGGAAATCACTTGATCATGAATAGAGGATTGTGTGTTTTTTACTGCCACTTTCTCCACCCGGTCAGTTCACAGGAGGGTGAAGGTCATCCGGTGCTTGGTGCCCTCTGCAACCCTCCTGTAGACTCTAGTCCACTCGCTGGGAAAACCCCGTTCAGAGTGTGTTTGCTGGAGAGGCAGCAGTTTCGCTATGTTACGTCACTGCCTCTGTTTACTCAGAAGGCACAGTGGTGTGCAGTGTACCCCAGAAACCAGGGGAATTTCCTTCAATCTGTCGATCCCTCTTTTTCCGTCCACTCTCTCCTATTCTCTCTTTCCTTCTCTCTGTTATCTCTCCCTTATACTTCTCCTTGTTTATGTGTCTCTATAACTTATATATAACATCTCACTCCCCTTGTTCTCTTTCACTCTCCTCTCCCTTCTCTCTCTGTCTCTCTCTCTCACACTCTTCCTTCCCTCCTCCTGTGCTGTCCCAGAATCCTTTGCTAGGATAAGCCTGCGTCACGGAATCCCTGACAGGAACCCCTGTGAACCTCTGGAAGTATGACTCTGTGTAGTCTCTGACAGACACTGAGTTGCTGAGCAGTCATGTCATCAGCTCTACGGAACCGTGTGTCACCAGTCTGTGTATTCTGTCACCTTCCTTGTGACTTTAAAACTAAGCATCTTTAAAAAGACAGGAGGTGGCTATTGTGGGCTTTTCCTGTTATCAGCATATTCTTTGCTGATCTGGGATCAGTGAACAGGCCTGTGACATGATCAGTACAACCATCCTAAGGACTCTCAACAGTGGACTCTCCCACCGTTCCCTGCTGCTGTCTTACACTTTCACACTCTTTCATGTTGACCATGTCTAGCACAGTGGATAATGTGTCAGGTCTAGTTATTTTTTCTGGAGAGGCCATTGCTGCTGCTGCTACAATCTTGACATGCTCTCTTATATTATTCTTTTGGGCTGTCCGCAGCTTGTCGATAAAGCCCCCCGACTCTTGGCGCAGTGCCAAAGTCATTCCTCCGAATGTGTCGAACACTCGGGCACTGTGTGTCAGCGTGGTGAGTCGCCATCCAAGCACAAGAGAGTCCGTTGACAGTGCTAAGGGGTGGATGAATGGAAAGGATGGAGGGGAAGAATGGAGAGAGGGGGGAGGGGGGGGTAGAGAGAGGGAGGGAGGAAGAGAGGCAGAGGGGGTTCCTCCCTCTTGTGTAATGCCAGCTGTGATCTGTTAGAGGGACTCGTCCAGACCATATGCAGCCTTTTTTTTCCTGCCTCTCAGGAACTCCAGACAAAAAGATTTGGTTTGCATCTTTCTAGCCTAATCTCTGAGGAAGTGGGAGATGACTGCAGTGGAGAGGGCATGGCAGTGTTACTGGAATGCAGTGCTTCCGGCTCGATGTGTTTGGCTAACGCGTTCTTAAAGTGGGATTCGGTGCTGGCCCTGCCTGGCCAGTGCGGGGTTGGGCCTGGTGATGTCATCGACCAGATATGGGACTCTGGTTTCAGCGGTGGAGGAGGAACAGCAGGGATTAACGCATCATCCATGAGGTCATCAGAAAGAATGTGTGTGTGTATATGTGTGTACTGTGTTTGCGTGTGTGTGTGGGTGGGTGTGTGTGCGTGTGTGTGGGTGTGTGTGTGTGTGTGTGTTTGTTTGTGTGGGAGAAAGAGTGGGAGCAATAGAGAGATTCTGTGTGTGTGTGAGAGAGAGAGAGAGAGAGAGAGACAGTGTGTGAGAGAGTGAGACTGTGTGTGTGTATGTGTGTGTATGTATGTGTAAGAGAGAGAGAGATAGAGTGTGTGTGTGAGAGAGAGAGAGAGAGAAGGAGAGGGAGAGGGAGCGATAGAGAGAGACAGTGTCTGTGTGTAAGAGAGTGAGACTGTGCGTGTGTGGGCGCATGTGTGTGTATGCGTATAAATGTGTGTGTGCATGTGCGTGTGTGTGTGTGTATAAATGTGTGTGTGTGTGTGTGTGTGTGCATGTTTGAGAATTCACTGAGACTGACCACATCTTACTTCCCTGATGGACTAAACATGAGCGTGTGGATGGGTTTTTGGGAGCAGCGAGTGTTTTTATTGAAACAAAGGCAGACACACACGTATGGGCAGGAGAATGTTGATGAGGACGAACAGGGAGAACTGACCGCAAACATAGTGCCCCATAATTATGAAAGGGGTCTTCCAGGTTTGACTCTCAGACACAGACGCACCCATCACATCTGGGTCACTCCATCTACCTCTCTCTGTATTCTTCTTCTTTATTCTGTCCATTTCTCTCACATTGATGTTATTCTACTCCTTTTTCTGTCTTTCTTTCCTGTCTCCCTTTTCTTTTTCTGTTTCTCTATCTCAGTCTGTTTCTCTCTCTCTCTCTCTCTCTTCTTCTCTCTCTCTCAAATACACCCACTCATACACAAATACTCATATCCGCTGTGTGTCTCGGTGCCTCTCATCCCCCTAAAGAGCAGGACCTCGCAGGCACTCTAATATGCAGGTAATGCAAATTGCCTTTTAACACAGAGGCTGGTACCACTCTGGCACAATTGCACTCTGTATTCACATACTGTATCCCCCATCAAAGTGTAGACCATGATTAGGTTCTGCTGTCAGTCGTCAAAGTCTCCTACTAAACTGTGTGTATGTCTTTGTGGGAATGTTTGAAGAGGTGTGAGTGTGTGTGTGTGTGTGTGTGTGTGTGTGTGTGTGTGTAGGGAGGGGGGTGGCATGGTCTTCCATGTTGTTTGCTTTTTGTTGATAGGCCCCTGTCATTTCCCCGGAACCAGATGACAGTGTTTACAATGCACTTGTGTTGACTCTCAGGCAAGCACATGGTGTAGACTTACGATCACATGAGCCATGGACACACTTGACCTCTCCAGTCTTTGTGAGGAAAGTGGTGTGTTTGTCTGTCAGGTGGGCGATGTTCAAGTAAATATTTGTGCATATGGACCTGAGAGCCATTTGAGGTGGCGAGCGGAGAGCAGAGCTGTGTTTTATGAATGTGAATCTACCCCTCTCACTAGTGTGTGAGTTATGTCTGGTACTGTAATGTCTCCCTTTGATCTGTGTGTGTGTGTGTGTGTGTGTGTGTGTGTGTGTGTGTGTGTGTGTTTTAATGTGTTTGTCTTGTAAGTGAATGCTGATATCTGGTAAATAATTATGCACATGTCTGTGTGTGTGTGTGTGTGTGTGTGTGTGTGTGGTGTGTGTGTGTGTGGTGTGTGTGTGTGTGTGTGTGTGTGCGCGTGTGTGTGTGTGCGTGTGTGTGCACTTTCCCATTGTTAGAGGCATCCACTAGGGAGCTGAGTGTTTCTGTGAGACTAAGTGTGAACTAACAAACACAGACATGGAGACGCGATAGGGGGATGACTAATCTCAGAATATACCTCCACTGGGCAATTTGGCATGTTTGCTAGTTGGCCAACACACAGCTACACACACACACACACACTACTAAAGGTGTACCGACAGTGAACAAAAGTAAGTTGTTTGGCTGTTAGCAGTTTTGGCTGTTAGGAATGTCTGTAGCACTCTTATGCTCTCACTCTCTCACTGACACACACACACACACACACAAATATACACACTCACTTCCACACTGATTCACAGTCAGACACACACACACAGAGCTCTCTTCCTGGTGTGTGGGCGTTTTATGCCTCTCTGCGCTGCGGCACTGTGAATGCCAGCGGGGAGATGATTGACAGTTGTATGATTGCGGAGGCGAACACGCTTCGGTAAACTGGCACCCGATTGGCTGGCTCGCTCAGCTTAGTATGAATGGGAAAGGAACTGCTTCTCATTCAGGTCCTAACTTACAGTAGCAAGACTCTCTTTCACTACTAGAAGCGGTGGCTTTTAATAATTCAGCCTGGCTTTGGACCGGCTGTCCACGACTACTGAAACATGGCAGGCCAAAGGTATGTTTCACTGACACCCACTCTCATTGTGTTAACCTTGTTTTGTATTATTGTTGTTGTCGTTCACAAATGTACAGTGAGTACGTCTTGGCAAAGCTGGTGCTCCTCGTAAGTGAAGTGAGGAAAAAAAAAAAAAAAAAAAACACTCCTGGCGTTCTCGAGGAGCGACACACCCACATGTGGCTTTTGGCCTGACTAAAAGCTTTCGCCTCATCGTGTCTCAACGAGGTGGACAAAATGTGAAACCGAAACTTGGGGAGTCAAGATTAGCAAATGGACTCAAGAAACAGATAGCAGTTTTGTTTATATGATATTATATATTGTATATTGCACTGTCTGATGGAGAGACTGGGCTATGGCGCATCAATAGTGACTGATGGACTTTTAGAGTTTAGAGAATTTGATTTGTTGACCCTTTTCATACTACCTTAGTGTCAGAGGGAGTGTGGGAGACAGAGAGGTCTCACATATTCATAGCTGTCTTAATGCCATGTGTCACTTTCTTGGGGGAGAAAACTACACACAGCTCTGCTCTCTGCCATCTTATTGCAGAGTAGGATACTTCTCGAAACTCCTGCAGGTAAACACACACTTGACACACACACAGACGCACACACAGTGTTTTCCGATGCGTGGCAGCAGGAACCGATGGCCAAGTCTCTACCTGGCAGTTTCCTGACAGGTTCTCTCTCTCTCCCTCTCTCTCTTTTCCCTCTTTGTGTGTGTGTATGTGTGTGTGTGTGTGTGTGTGTGTGTGTGTGTGTGTGTCTGTGTGCGTGTGTATGTGTTTACGTGCAGCTGTCGGACCGGCATCGGTTCCCTGCACCATCTGCTTTCAGCTCCAGAGCTTGAAAGGAATCGTTCGAACGTGTTTTTTTTTTTTTGTTTTTTTTCTACCGACGGCAGCCCACGGTGGCGAGAGAAGAGGGAAAGAATCTGTCTTTATGGGTTTCACCCCTCAGCTGCAAATCTGGTTAGCCTCATTCAAGCCTCATAGAAAGAGAGAGGGGGTGGGGGGGTCTTCAGGTCTGACTTCTGTGTGTGTGTATATGTGTGTGTGTGTGTGTGTGTGTGTGTGTGTGTGTGTGTGTGTGTGTGTGTGTGTGTGCTCTGCAAGGCATTTCTCTGTATATATAGATATATAGCCTATATTGGAACCTTGTTTTCTTGCCGTCTGCCGCAGTGCTTGTTCTCTCACTCTCATTTGTCTAAATTACATGTCATTGGGGGATTTTGCGAGGCTTTTTGGAACGCTCTGCGGTTTGGGTCTTAAAATGGGGAGGCTGTGTCTGTTCGACTCCTGGTTGGTAATTCGATTACACTCTCGCTCTCCTGATGACGAGGGGAGCAGCAGAATATCTGAGCTTGCGGTTTTGAGTCAGAGTCAACTCCCTCACATCCCCGTCTGACTCTGAAAGGTGTGTGTGTGTGTGTGTGTGTGTGTGTGTGTGTGTGTGTCTGTCTGTGTCTGTCTGTGTCTGTCTGACTGTCTCTCTGTGTGTCTGTGTGTGTGAGCATGGCTGTGTGTGTGTGTCATGGAATGTAGGTGTCAAGCACTTTTGGCCTTTGTGTTCATTCGTATATGCTTTACAGTGTTCTTGACTGTTCCTGAGGTCTTGGATGAGGTCTTGCTAAATGGCTTAGACGGGAGAGTTACGAGGTGTGATAATGCTAGTTTAGACCATGTGAACGTCAAATGGGGAGCATTGTGTGCTGAGGGCCTCTAGTCCTGGGCATCCGGTGTGAAAATGAGTTGAATGGAGCTTCTTTCCCTCTGCTAGGCTCAACTGCGTCTTGTGACAAAAGATCTATCATGGGGATCCTGATGTTTTCCATATTATGAATGTTAAGATCAAGGCTTTCTTAGGATCAGTGTTGAGATCAAGACCAATTTGTGAAGAGAAACCTGTTTTAGATGTACAGTTTGTGCTTGCTTACTCAAATGGTTGTTTTTAGGACATTTTTTAAGTATAGAAGTCAAACCAACCTATAATCCTGCATAAGTGCTACCATGGATCAGTGCTTGTCAGGGTCAAAAGAGAGATAAAGTGTGCTTTATGCATTTCCAGTCATTTGCTTTTGAAGGAGCTCTGTTTCAGAGACAGAGTTACGAAATGTGTGAATTGCTGTCAACTTTATGCTCGGTCGGCTGTGAGGTACCTCACAGTCCCATACGATGTCCGTCAACAGTCTTGTTACTGATCCTGGCTTTGTTTTGTGTTATTGCTCTGAGTAGTGAAAATGTGGTCATGCTGAACTTCTCTGACCTAATAATGTAGTGTGTGTGTGTGTGTGTGTGTATGACAGACGAGTGTGGAAATGTGTGAGCTCTCAGTTTGACTTTGTTCACTTAAGAGTGTTTCACTGAGTGCCGAAACCTTGACTCAGCTGATGTCTCCTGCAGAGATTTAGCATGGTGGAATGTTCAGCATTTCTTTTGTGTGGCTTATGTGTTATAGAAACTATGAGTGAGTCTCTCACATGAGGATGCACTGTGAATAGAGTGAGCTTTTTTTTTGCATGTGGAATTATTTACGTTGTGTTTCAAATCAAGGTTGTGAGAGCGTTGATGTTACTGTATTACTGTTGGGTGAGTGAGTAACAACTGTAAGTGGAGTTTGGTTGTGCAAGTTTCCATTTTAGTATCTGTCTTTCACAACAAACTTAACTTGATTGATGAGATTGGTTTCATGTTTGCACTCACAATTGTATGGTTTGTTATGAGGCTGTTGAGTTTAGGCTGTAGAATTTAGAGTTTGTGTCGGAAGTGTTGTGGGTTGTGTTGCGATGTATCTGAGTTCAAATTCAGTCTGCTGATGTTTGTGTTTGATGTCCTGCGCTCTTGCATGGCAACTGTGAATGCGACAGAGCTGGTTTGTTGTGAGGCTGTTGAATTTAGACTTGAATTTAGACTAGTGTTTGCGGCTATCTGATGTAAATGTACCTGAGTTCATCTTCTGTCTGTTGACGTTTGCGTTTGATGTGCTGTGCTCTAGTATGGCGCCAGCGCTGGCTTGAGCAGAGAGGAAGCTGGCGGGTAGGGGCCCGTGGGTCGTGTAGCGTGCAGCCCACGTGCGGAGGTCAGCCTGTTCCCCTCACTTCCTCCTCTCGACATGAGCCCCGCGCCTGGAGAGAGGATGCTGGGATGACAGAATTAGACCTCCGGCTCGCCCTCCATCTGCCACAACTGTGGACTGTTGCCATGGGAACGAGTGCCAGGCTGCCACAAGCGCCTGGCAAGAGGGAAGAGAGAGACAGCGCCGGAATGTTCCAGGGGGGTTGTTTCTGCTCCAGGTGCGCTCTTTTAAGTCGATGTTTCTGTCGTGCGTCAGTTTAGCTTTCTCATTTAATTTTTCCAGAAAACTCTCTGTTGCGGTGAATTGTTTCCTTGGACTGTGAGGTTTTTCTCTGAAGTGGGCCTACAACCCACATCAGTGCCTTCTTTTTCAAGTCACAGATAGGCCTACTTCCATGTTAGCTAGCTGAACATCAGGGAACTGCGTCACGATACTGATGACAAAATGAGATGAATTTGACTATAGAAATAGGTCTGTATGTCAGTACTCTAAGTAGTAGTAACTATGTAGTAACTAACACTAATACTTCAACTAGGTAACAGCCATAATACATCTAAGGGTAACAGCATCACCATAATTCTCATCACAGACAGTGGATGTTTAAAGTAGGCCACTTCACCAAAGCAAAAGGGCACGATTTGGGACACGGCTGTTTGTCCCAGCTACCCAGTGACCATATGCCCTCATTTTTGAAGTGGAGATACACTGTTCTTGTTCCACAGTGACCTCGGCCACGAGCACATCGCGTCCTCTCCTCACAATGCAGGGATCAGTTCACCTGGAAACCTCCCGTGACGCGATCTGCTCAAGACACAGATTGCAAAAAGCAGGATATTTATATCAGGACGGAAGTAACTAGCAGAGAGCAAGGTGACATCTCGTTAGGCTAGCAGTGGAAATGCTGTAGAGATAGCCTAACATACTCTGGCCCTGACAAATGGAGCTGGGCTAAACATGTAAGTACAACCTTGGCCGATGGCAGGTCGTATTTACGCTGATTGGCTCTGCATTTTCTCATTTCTGCAATGTTTCTTACATTTTTAACTAGGCTGCTGTACTCTTCTGGGGAATAGATCATCATTGATGTTTTTGCCTGTTGTCTGTTTTGGATCCAAATTGAAGCCTGGACTGGGGGGAAATGGGCAGCCCTGGTAAAGCTGGTAGCACTACTGACTTTGGAACCAGGGAAGTAAAGCTCTTGCTTTGATCTGTGCCCCTTGAGTTGGCACCTGCCAACGGCTCTAGTCTGACACCCGTCTCCCCATATGCCCGTGTCTGTGTGTGTGTATGTGTGTGTGTATGTGTGTGTGCGTGTGTGCGTGTGCCTGTGTGTGCGTGCGTGTGTGTGTGTGGAGGGGAGTTTGGTTTTGTTTCTTCTTGTCCTTGTGATTGATACCAGTTTAGCTCATTCTTGTGATTGATACCGGTTCATTCTTGGGATCTGCCCAAACGTTTTAGTTCTCACAACAACGTTGCCTAATGGTAGCAGGAATCGACACGTTGAGTAGACATGCCTTTGTTTTCTCTTTTGCACTGTGCCACATTGCGACTCATGCCAGAGCCACATGTCCCCACATGTGCCAGCCAAACCTAGCTATATCCCTCCCTATGCATTCCACACTTGTCATGTTTGGCACCAAAGACAATAAGAAAAGCCGCTAAAAGCACCATCCAGAAACCTAGCCGTGGGCCGAGAGAAGAGAATTAGCAATGAAAAACATGAAATGCACAAATGCACCTTTCATGCAACTAAGTAGGTGAGTGTGTTGCTATTATTGTGGATAATGTGCTTTTACTTCCTTAGGTTCATTAGTGTGGTTCATCTGAATGTCAGTAGTTATGCTACCTTAAAAAGGGGAGAGAGAGAGAGAGAGAGAGAGAGAGACTATGAACGAAAGGGGATAGGAAGAGAGAATGAGAGAGGGAAAACCAAGAAAGGGAAAGAAAGAGGGAGAGAGAAAGAGAGAGCTTCCCCTTGTTCATAATTTGTTTTTGCTGCTGACTTTGCACCTCTTTGCCTCTCTTTCTAACACACACACACACACACACACACACACACAGGTGCAGTGCAAAAACACCTATTTGCCTCCTCATACTTAAAGTATGAGAATGTACCACCTCAATCTGCTGTTGATTGATTACACAAGAATTTATAGTGCTGCACATGAAACCAGACACACACATACATACAACTCATTGGAACACCAGATATTATGAGGCTGCAGCTTAACACACCCACTCATATAGACTGTGGTGTGCGTTAGATTTAAAAGCATGTTTTATGAATTTATGGTCTTTGCTGAACATGAAGGCAAATGTGTTTTTTTTTTTTTTTCTGAGCTCGGTGTATTGCTTATGTAACATGTGTGTGAGAGGGTGTGGTTGAGGGTGCAACTTGTGTCTGTGTGTGTGTATGTGCGTGTGCGTGTGCTCATAGGTGTGTGTGTCATCTGCTGGTTGTGTCGTTTGTCTTGTGAAGCTCCATGGAGGGACAGGCCTCATAGACACTGAATGCCAACGTCACTGGAAACTACCAGTGTGAGTCAGTGCAGGTGTGCTGTCTGACATGCTTACGTGTGTTTGTGTGTGTATGTGTGTGTGTGCGTGTGTATAGGGGTGTGTGTTTTTGTGTATTTGCTATTGTGTGTAAATGTCTGTCTGAATGTCTGTCTGTGTGTCGATGAATATTTCTATAAATCTGGGTACAGTATGTAGGTGCCTTTATGTGGGTATGTATGTGTGTGTGTGTGTGTGTGTGTGTGTGTATGCTAGAGGACACCCCGAGCACACCCAGCTGTTCTGGAAAGCTGTGTGAGTATGCTGCGGGCTTCCCCACTCCGCTGTGCAAGTGTAGGGTCCATGAATAATGCACTAAGTGTTCTCCCCCATCTTAAAGCCGTTTAATCGCCGTGTTTAAAGGGCCGCGTTAGGACCGTAGCAGAGATCATTAAGCCCTCTCGTGCTGATCCCTAATATATGTACCAGCGTCTGCTTCCAGGACGCAAGCCAAGGACTTTTTAACCTCATCTTTCCACTCTGTTTCTCTAGGCCTGTCACATTCTCATTCTCTCTCTCTCTCTCTCTCTCTTTCTCTCTCCGTCTGTCTCTCTCTTTCACTATCTCTCTTTTTGGCTGTCCCCTGTTTTATGTTTTTTTTTTTTTTTTGCCAGTGACGTTATATTTTTCCATAGTGTCTCTGATTGTTACGGGCCTGTGGAAAAACTGATATTTCTTAAAAGCTGTCATATGGTTTCTTTCACTTTTTCCTACGTGAATTTTCTTTGAGTGTGTTTCCTCTGCGCGTTTCTCTGAGAGTGTGTGGGGAGCCAGGTGGCGTAGAGCGAGCCATCATTCCACTCACCCTCGCTCACTCCTCTCATCCCAACTTCTCTTTTTCTCACCTCTTCTCCTCTCTGCTCTCCTCTCCTTCGCCTGTTCTCCGTAGCTCTCCTCTTCTCTCTTTTGCTGCTCTCTCCTCTCCTCTCATGTCCTCTCTTCTTCGTCTCCATTTCACTCTCCTCTCTTTTCCCCACCTCTTCTCACCTCACCTTTCCATTCTTTTCTTCTCTCCTTTCCTCTCATCTCATCTCTTCTCTTCTCTGCTCCTCTCTCTTCATTGTGTCTTGGGTCTGCTGTAAAAAATATAGCCTACTGATATATGACTCTGCTCCTTTTTGCCATTGGCTCTCTCCAAATCCCCCTGACTGATGCTGTTGGGAACCTGAGTCCAGCCAGAAACTAATGAGCAGGACTCAAATTCCCTCAATCTCAGAGCAGACCTAAAAAAGAGAGAGAGAGAGAGGAGAGAAAGAAAGAGGTAGAATTGCAGTGTGACAATGCAGGTCTCTGACACTTTTTATCACACTGTGTCATTTTAATTTGATAACCATTTACTTTGCTCTCTTGTTTAGACACTGAGCACGGTGCTCAGGAAAGTCTTCCAGGAGTAAGTCTGATTCAGAATTGTTGTGCATATGTTATATTTCATCCACGCCACCAATCAGTTATTTAGAATCGTTTTCCATTTTCCATAGAGCTTTACTGTAATTGGCCCTAATATTCACTCATGGTTATTCAGTGTACTTGCTGAGGATTGTGATAGGTAGAACCACATGTTTAGATACATGTTTAGTTAAAGGAATTGTTCGGTTTGGTTTGTTTGGTGTTTTCAAGAATTTTCCTGTCTCATTTTTGGCCCTGTGCCATATTTTGAGGGCACACTGTACTAGTTCAAGTTGATTGTAGCTATTTCAACAAGACGTGATAAATTTGTTTGTCTTGATGTGCTCACATACAGTATAAAGGAGGTGGTAGGGGCAGTGGTAGCATAGCGGTTAAGGAACCTGACTAGAATGCTAGTAGCCTGGAAATAGTGGGTTTAAATCCCGGCTGCCACTGTTGTGGCCTTAAGTTGTTCTAAAGGAGACTGGCCCTGAAGTAACTGATAAAAAGTCATATCTGACAACACACAGCACAGCACATAATACTAAATAAAACAGCATGTAATCAATCAAATCAAAACAGATCAATGTGCATTATGCAACAATACAGAGGGAGCACCTGTTTAAAAGTGTGTTTAGTACAAAGGAGGTAATATTGCAGAAGAGAAGAGTCCATAGTAACACAATTTATAGTACAGACTGTAATCCTCTGTTCGCCCCTGTATTCATTCTGTGGACTTCCTGTGGGTATATTTTCATGTGCTGCTCTCAACACCAGATGTGTGTTGACATTATTATAGCTTAGTGCATAAGATGGTGACAGTAGAGGTGGTGTTCAGCAACCGGAGGGTTGGAGGTTTGAGGTCCTCTCTACCTGACCCCATCGAAGTGTACTTGAGCAAGATACCGAAGCCCAAATTGCCCCTGGTGAGCAGATTGGGACTTTGCATGGCAGCCTCTGCCACTTGTGTCTGTATGGGTGTGTATGGTGTCTGTACATTGTAAAGCGCTTTGAGTACTCATGGGAGTAGAAAAGCACTATATAAGTGCAGTCCATTTACCATTTACCATTTCTCCAGAGCTCCTGGGTTAGAAGAACATTTCTGTGCACTCACTGCTAGTTCTACCAGATGTGCAGTTGGTGGACGCAAATAAGTGTGTGTGGTATCCATCCATCGTTCCATCTTCCTCTTCTCTTATCTACCTGTCCTCTCTGTGCTTCATTCTGTCTTATAGTTTTTATCACTGATCTATTACATGATAGACAGATGGGACCATTTTCATTTCTGCTCTGTACACAATTCATTCACTCTCCATTGTCGTTTGCTTGAGGATGAGCACTGAATAATGAGGTGTGTGGATTTTGTCTTAGTGTTTCCGATGAACATATGGCCAGTGAAAAAGACACCTCATTAAAAATAAACCTGTCTCCAGCAGCCTCGCACATCCACCCTCAGCTCAGCTCAGCTCAGCTCAGCTCAGCTCAGCTCAACTCAACTCAGACGCAGCCTGTTTTCAGCACACTCTGTCTGTTTATGTACACTCCCAGAGTATTGAATAATTCACTACACTCAGGGGGAGACTGGAGCGCTCTCTCTCTCTCTCTCTCTCTCTCAATCTAGCTATCTCCTCTCTCTCTCTCTCTCTGTATCTATCTATCTCCTCTCTCTCTCTCTCTCTCTCTTTCTCTCTCTCTCTCTTAAACATAGTCAGTTTTGCTGTGCTCCCCTATGAAAGAGTGGGGAAAAAAGCGAATCTGTTTTTTTAGTCCATTGGGAGTATTGGTGTTGACCAGTCTCTTTGACTGTTTCTGCAGGTGTGAGAGAGAGACAATGGTTTCAAAATGCCCCCCCCCCCCCCTCCTGCGCATGTGCACAAACACAAATGCACGCATACACACACACACACACACACACACACACACACACACACACCTGAATGCTCAGCGGCAAATTCGCAGGAGATGTTATCCTAAAAGCTGTAGAGCTGACTTGATGCTTGAGAGTGGTGATAATATTGAGAGAAGTATTGAATGAAAACAGAACTGGAGGTCCACATGTTCCCAATAGTATCTGAGTCCACTGGCCACAATTACTCCATGGTGTATCTGCAAGTTTAATAAGGTACCAGCTGAAATTACATTCTATATTATAACGGTACTCTTCAGTGCTTTCTGTGGTGGTGGTTGGTTGAGAAACCTCAGGCAGTAGTTCCTCATATGATAACATGCCTGTGGTCAGGATAAGGGCATCACCAAGTTCCAAGTTATTCCACCCCCTAGTGGCTAAACCTGTCATAAATCTAGTTACAGGAAGACTGGATTTTGTATTGTTCTGCAACTGGCATCAAGTCTCCGATGGAAGGAGTGGACATGCTATTATCCCCAGTGATTTGTTCTGTTGTGACACAATGAAATAAAAGCACTATGAAATAGATGCTTCATGGTTGTCTCTGGTCCTGACAGGCCTTATGATGTGTTGGCTGCCTTTTTAGCTGTAAAGAAAGAGTGTGAAGAGACTAGCTGTTAACCAGAAGCAGACTTGGTTTTCAGAAGGGAGAACAGAGGTTATAACACACTCTCCCACCAGATTTTAGTTGCAGATCATACACAAGACACACAAACACACACAAATTCTGACACACACATTGACACTTCTGTAATGAAAATATATAATTCACATTTGTTGGTATGTTGTACACTGTGCACATTGTATTTATTTTGTAGTATCCACTTTTACACAAACATTACAAAAAATAAAGCCATATGAGCAGAAATTTCAATGTCAGTGAGTGAGGAATAAGTTTGACCACATTAAATAGCTATGAGAATCCAGGGGTTTATAGCAGTAGGCCTAAAGGACATCACAGAAAGATTGTCAGATTCAGGTGTATACTATAACACTATGAATGCTCAATTCTGAAATATGCATTGTGCTCAAAGTCTGCGATAGCTTCAGCTTCAGTTTCTGTTAAACAGCAATTCAGAGATGACTAATGGTGCCAATTATGAACAAATTCAGTAATCACCTCAAATGTGTTCTGAGAGCACTTAAGCCTCAAAATCAAGATGAGGAAATTGTTAATTACATGATTAGTCAAGGATCTCTGCTGTCGTAACACACAGGCACGTCACACCACTAAGATTACAGACCTAATGCTAATCGTGAGTCAGACCATGACCTTTGTCTGAGCTTTGGGGACAGTCCGGCTTTGGTTGTGGGCCATGATGGCCCCTTCCAACCTGGCTGAGTCTCGGCGGAGGATAGTTGCTGTGTCGACACTTTTAAGTGCTTCAGTGTGGACACTTCACCTCCTCACTTCCTCAAGGGTGCTGTTCTCACTTTTTAGAGGCTGATGGAACATTTTACTGGCCTGTGTGGAAAAAGTGTGTCATGCTCACTAAACCGAGTTTTCTGTGAGTTTTTAGCTTTTGTGATCTCACAAGAAAGAATATGTTTTTTTTAAAGAGAATAGCAGTCTCTCCTGATTAAATTATGAAAATTTTTGAGGTACATGTCTGAATTCTCCTTATAGCTGTATGTGCAGCTGGCATTTCAAATAGTTCTTTGCTATGCTACATAATGTTATTTTGATAGCACTCTATGATGCTTCTGCCTAAATTGCAGATGATATAATTTCTTAATGAGTTCTTTTTTTCGTTTGTATCACAGGGCCTGTGAAGAATTGACCTTTGAAGACCTGAGCACGAGAGAAGAGTACAGAGGGTTACATCAGCACACCAATCTTTTTGCCAAGGCATAACTGTGTGTTTTTCTGTCCAACTCAAGACAAGCCTGTGTCCTGACTTAAAATGCATTCATCACAAAGGCAAGCTGAATGGACACAAAGTGACTTAGTACTGGAAAGAAATTAAAACTAATGTGCATGACCACAGTGACACTCTTGGGGTACTTTTTTTTAATAATGTCCTTGTCTGTTGGCTTAAATGACTTTGGGATCACAACAGAATTACACTCATTCAATGAAGGGCTGGACTGCCTCTTAACATATCACTGAAAACAAAAGGAGGCAAAACTTGAAGCCATCTGTCTCTCCTTTGCCAATGTCTCTCTGGTCCGGTGGCTCCCACTGGCCTTGTCACTGAGTCAATGTGGCAAGACGACCTGGCTCTCGGAGTAGCATTAGTGTAGTTTACGTGAGGCCTCCTCCCCACTCTATGGAGGCTGAGCACAGCCACCTGACCGAAGGGGAGCAGTCGGGAGGGCAGCCATCGCAACAGCAGCAGCAGCATCATCATCATCCTCATCATCATCATCATCTCTCTGAGCCACAGCTCTTAGCCAGTTTGCCTCACTCCCCACTCCTCAAGTCACAGCAGCGGTCTGCATCCAGATCTTCACATGGGTCCTTTGGCCGCCGCCAACACCGCCAACCAAAACGGAGTGATATGCTCCAAGGACTGCACCAGCAGCAACAGCAACAGCAGCAACAACAGCAACAGCAACAGCAGCAGCGCAACCAAGTGTCCGAGGCAGGGACAGCGTCTTGGCAGCTTCAAAATGTTCCCGGTCCCTCAAGTAGCAGTTTCAGAACCCCTTCATCCGTCACCTCATCCTCCACTGTATCATCATCGTCCAACCCAGTGCAACCGTCTCAGGGGGCCTCATCTCAGCAGGGGCAAGAGGGGCAAGAAGGGGGCACCCCCTCCAGGCGGGAACGAAAGCCTCAGAAGCCAGGGAAGTATGTTTGCACTTATTGCGGACGTCCATGTGCCAAGCCCAGCGTTCTACAGAAACACATCCGCTCCCACACAGGGGAGCGGCCTTACCCTTGCGTCCCCTGTGGTTTCTCGTTCAAAACCAAAAGCAACCTGTACAAGCACCGCAAATCCCACGCCCACCGCATTAAAGTGGGCTCAGTGTCTGGGCGTGATGAGCATGGCTTAAGCGGGCCAGAAGGCGGGGTAGGTGGAGATGAACAAGGGGACCCCACAGAAGGAGAGAGCACTGACTCAGAGGACGAAACTGGTCATCATCGGCCATCCACCTCCCAGGACAGGCCGACTCTCAAGAAAACTAGCCACGTTGAACTGTCATTCACGGAGGACACCCTTAGGCCCGAGGCTGTTAAGCAGAGACTGGCATTGAGGCTGAGTGAGAGGAACCGCTTGCCCAAAGCTTTGCCTGATGAACACACCTCTTCCCTTGGCCCAGGTAGCAAAGGCAGCACTGAGTCTGGATACTACTCTCTCTCAGGGAGTTCCGACCTCTCTCAGGTCAGCTCTCCCAATGCCAATGCCAAAAGCTATGCAGAAATTATTCTGGGTAAATATGGAAGACTTGGCCAGCAGCCAAGAAGCCCGCAACAGCAACAACAGCAACCACAGTCATCCTCCACCACCTCCTCACTGCCATCGGGACCTGAAGAAAAAACAACCCCCTTCACTGTGCCAAAGACGCAGGTCATAGAGCACATCACAAAACTCATCACCATCAATGAGGCGGTGGTTGACACAAGTGAAATTGACAGTGTCAAACCGAGACGTTCCTCCCTATGCAGAAGGGATAGCATCGAGTTCCCCAAGTTCTCATCCCCCAAAGAGATCAGTGATGCTGGCACAATCACTGGACACTCATCTCATGGCATTTACTCTAGTGAAATGCTCTCTCCCATGTCGTCTGACTCAGAATCCCTCTCCAGTCAGGGCACAGCTCTTCTCAGAAGTCACTCCATGCCCTCACCAGCTGGCCAGGAAGACCCTGCAAGCACCTCATCCTGTGGCTTCCGCCTCTGCCAATCCTTTGACGAGCAGCAGGGCCGGGAAATGCGGGTTGGCCACCACCACCGAATGTTACGACGTCAACCAGCCATTGAGGTTCCCCCTGGGGGAGAGCTTATTACCTCAGAGTCTGGTGTCTCTGCATCTATGGCTAAGGATGCAGAATTAGGACTGCGGCAGTTCAAAGGCCTTATCTACGACTGTGAGGCCTGTGGTACTTCCTGGAAAAAGCGAGAGAGTTACGAGGCCCACAGAGATCTGTGTGTGGGACACCTTTCCCAGGAACTGCCAAAAGGAACAGAGGCCAGTGCTTTCCGTGAAGATAGGCCACAAATGATGCAAAACAAGTTCAGGGCCCTGGCAATGGCTATGCGGAAAAGAAGAAAAGAGGAAAGTCTGGAAGAGGACCCCCCGAGTCCAGGACCAGCAGCGGTTACTTTTAGCCATGCAGCCATGAAATCTTTACCTGGAGTAGAGAAACATACAGACCCTATAGGTGTCATTTGTGAAGCTGAACAAGAGAGGAAAACCACCTGGAAAGAAATCTCTGTGATCCAACACACAAGCTCTTTCGAAAAGCAGGAGAGCATGTCCATGGAGAGCCAGGAGACAGAGTTTGAAGAACAATATCATCCCACGGAGCAACAGCCAAAATCGTCTCCCACCGCATCCCGGCTGGTCCGTCAGTCCAACATTCAAGTGCCAGAAATCCTGGTCACAGAGGAGCCAGACACAGACATGGTGTTAGCCTCCCCACCAGCTGTGGCATCATCCTCCAAGGAGCCAGAGAAGGTAGAGGAGTTCCAGTGGCCTCAGCGCAGCCAGAGTCTGGCTCAGCTCCCAGCGGAGAAGCTACCACCAAAGAAAAAACGTCTGCGTTTAGCTGAGGCCTCTCAGTCCTCGGGAGAGTCCAGTTATGAGTCGGCCTCCCTCTCCCGCAGCCCGAGCCAGGAGAGTAGTGTCTCTCACACCTCTAGCCGTTCCGCCTCCTTTGAAGACTCAGGCAAGCCTGAGTCAGAAATGCAGGTAGCAAAGGGCTCTCATGGTTCTCATATGTTGACTGTACCTTCAGGGCATCATCAGCACCATCACTCTCACAGAGAGATGCGGCGATCAGCCTCAGAACAGACACCTCCCAGTCCCCCTCACCCTTCTCAAATAGCAGAGTCCAGGAGCAAGTCCTTTGACTATGGGTCCTTGTCTCCGCAACAAAGTTCGGCCTCTTGGAAGGAGAGAAGGAAATGCCTTCTGGTGAAGCATGCCACTCTTGGGGAGCCAGATCAGGAGGATATCTCTTCTGGGCAGCTTATCAAACCAGGCAGTCCCAAAGTTTACCAATCCTATCCCAGCCCACCCACTTTCGCACCTGAGGAGCACAGCATGGCAAACATCAGCACTTCAACTAGGCTGAGTTCAGAGTCCATAGGGAAGACCCTGCAGCTGTTTCAGCCACCACTTCTGCCCATTCCACAGACATCTTTGCCCTTCCATCCAGTTGGGCCTGAGGCCTTTTCTCCCAGGCAATTGGCCAGGTTCTTACCTGTGACCACCGCTATATCTGATGTCTTGTCTAGCCAGATCCTTCACAGGGCTTTTCTACAGGCACCTCCCCCACAGTTCCACCCGACGCCGTTAAACATTGCAGAGCGTCTTGGATTCCCCCTCCAGCCTCTGCAGTCTCTACTCCCTCTGCATGGCCAGAGTGATATCACCCAGGCCGTTTACTTTCCCATGCCAGGTGGTCTGACCATACAGGTGCCTGCAGAGACTCCTTACAGAGATCCAAGGCCATCCTCGGCTAGTGCGCACAGGTATGGACCACCCAACCATCAGCAACTCATGCCCTCCCACCCTCATCCCAGGCCCATTATAGCCCCTTGTCTAGAACAGCTGACACCTGTGGTCTCCCTAGTGGTGCCCGTCCGCCTTCAAACACACATTCCTACATATGCCAGTGCCATGTACACTACCCTCTCTCAGATCCTGGTCACAACCCGGTCCCAAGAGCCAATCTGCTGCACAGCCATGGTTATCATGGGGCGGCTGGAGGAGGGTAAGCTACAGAGGTCGTACCTGAAGATCCCAAGCCCGGGTTTGCCTATGTCTCTGGAGTACAGTGTTGGAGCAGGGTCAGACGAGGGTTCCTTGGGGACAGGAGGAAGCAAGCGTATGCTGTCCCCAGCAGGGAGTCTTGAGCTTAGTTCTGAAGCCCAGCGGCAGCAGAAACGGGTGAAAGAGGAGGAAGAGGAGGAGGAGGATGAAGACAATGACAGTGAGGAGGAAAAAGAAGATAAGGGGAGGCGGAAAGCCGTGACAGAGAAGCTAGAGAAGAAGAAAGATCCTGAGAGACATCTCAAAGTTGAACAGATGAAAGAGAAGTCAAGAGTAGTAGGTGAAGCAACTCAAGAGAGAGGGGGCAAAGTTGAAATGAAAAACAGAGAGAAGGCAACCGGGGCAACCAGGCAAGAATCCCAGGTAGATGTGCAAATCCTCAAGAAAGAGGAAAGGGAAGAGGAGAGTCATGGAAAGACGCCTTGGATTGAGGGTGTGGAGAGGTCAAAACAGCCCACCTTTGCCAGTCTCCACACCGCCACCTCAGTAAGCTGGTGCTACTTGAACTACATTAAGCCCAACCCGACCACACAGCAGGATCCACAGACTTCAGTGTACTCATCCTGGTCTATTAGTGTGCATAACCCTAATCTGCCTGGCTTGACCACCAAGGTAGTGTTGTCTCTCCTTCGGTCCAAGCAGAAGCACAGTGTGGAGACCTACACCATGGCCATGGCACCACCACCAACTGTCGGCAAGCTTGTACCTTCCAGCAACAGAAATCCCAGAATGTCAGAGGTAAACAATGACAGTATCAAAACTTGTATGTATTTAAATTGGGCATGATATGTGAAAAGGTGGTGTATGTGATGCGTATAGATAAACGGGACTTGTGGGTTTTCATGCTGTATGGAAGCTTTTGAATAGGTGTAGATTTGTTTTATTTCTCTGTTTTGTACATTTTTCTGTTTTCTTTACACTTGCACTGTACAAGTTCATTTTATTGTTTGTTTTGAGTGTAGGTGCGCTCGGTCCCAGCCAGCAAGCCTGTCAAAGTGAAGGAAGAGCCACCTCAAGAGAAAAAGGAAACAAAGGCCAAAAGTGAGGAAGAGGCACCTTCTACCTCGAAACAGGGTGAATCTTCCCGCATTCGCATCTTTGAGGGCGGGTAAGTTAAGTCAGTAATGAAATATTATCACTATTAATATTATACTACTAGCAGAGTGAGTTAATTTTAGTTCTTCTTCATGAGGCATGCACCGGGCTTGCAGTAAGCCATGGCAGAGGCTCACACATTTCTTGGACCTAGTCTATGTACTCAAAGAATGATAGAGAGAACATGGAAGCAGTTAGCAAGCCGCTTGGGACTTCATTTATTCTGCCAGGCGCTGCATTTCTCCCCTGGGTAATTTTGCACATGCCTCAAAGGCATGATGATGCGTTTTCCTGCTCTGTCTGTCTGTGTGTGTGTGTGTGTATGTGTGTGTGTGTCAGTTTTCTGTGTGTATGACAATGTGTATTATTATTTAGGGATGCTGTTGGTAGAATTAAAAAAAAAAAAAAAAAAAAACTATTCCTGACGCTCATTAGTGTGTGGAGTTGTTACTTCACAAAGAGACAGCAACAGTGGAAGTTTCCTTTCAGTATGTGCCCTGGAAAGTAGCCTGCCATCCGGCTGTCCCTCAGAGATGCACAGTGGCTGGGTGTTTATTTGGTTTTACACTCAACTAATTGCTGTGGTGTCTAATTGCTGCCGTAGTGCTGTGGGAAACGTTTGAATAAAGTCCTCCTCTCCTCGATATTTCCTCTGATCAGGGCTTAGAGGAAACTAAGCAACATTGCCAACTCAAAAGACCAGTGTCCTGCCAAAAGAGACATTTTTAAAACACTACTGCCTTCTGTTACCCAATACCAATATATAATTCCCTTTTTCCTGAACGCACCTCAGAAAGCACTGCTAGTGAATGCAGCCCCATTATCACTCCCGATCTCTCTGAATCATTGCTCTGTTTCTGTTTGCTTTTTATTTTTTTCTTTCTATTTGCTTTATTTCATCTCTCTCTGTGCCTCCCATGCTTCAATATCTTGCTTGTGTGCCAATTTCTGGTCTTCAGATACAAACTCTGCTCCTTCTCTCTTCGACAGGCATACCCAGCTCCTGCAGTAGCAGTTGAGAGTAGCGAGGCACAGTGCCTCAAGCATGTTTTTGCTGAATGTTTTATTTTTCACTCCAGTTTCACAGTAAAGAAGGCCTCAGATGCACCCCCTCACCAGATCACTCAGACAGACAACCACATGCATTTGCAGACACAAACCCATGGTCACGTGTACAGTGCTTACACACTTTTACTCCTACTCTGTTGTTCAGTGTCGGTTTTATTTTTAGTGTTGTATTTTTTCATTTGTTTGTTTTCTTTCTTAGTGTAGATGTGTTTGTTTTATTTTTTGGGATGTGTATAGTCTCTCTCCTGTAAATATCAATAGCTATGTGTTTGTTTATGGCCTGTGTGTTTACATTCTAAACAACACATTTTACATTTTGTTGTTATTCATCCTGAGACAGACAAGAAAAAAAAAGATGTCGAGTAGAGTGGCAAATTCACACTTTTGCTCTCATGGGTAAGATGAGATAATGTCCCATGCAGTGTTTTATTAAGCACATCAAATGTAACCAAAATATTTGTTATCTTGCTCAGACATCCATCAATACATGCACCATTATTAAAGCATTTTTCAGGAGTTACAGTCTGACTGGAAATGAGATAAGTATTATAAAGTTGCGCTAAAAATATCAATACATATTTAAAAGAGAAAACTAAGATAAAAATACTGGTGAGGTCATTTGAGGGCTTTTGAAAAAGAAAAAAAAAACAGCCATGGCAACTTGTTAGCATGCTGGCAAAAAGAAACCAATTAAATAGAAACACATGGTAAATATCAAAAAAAAAAAAAACAAGCCATAAACACCATGTTTATGAGAGACAAATGTGGACTGCAGAGTGTTTTTGTGCAAGGACTATTTCAGGTCCTTGGCTGGAGTCTGGTCTTTGCCTCCCATTTCGACATTGTTGTTGTTGGCATGATCGTCTAGACTGAGGACCAAGGTTAGCCTCTCTTTTTCGGTGAGGGCATCAGGGTCTGACTGACAGGTCTGGGTTGTATCCATCTACACGTACATGTTTGTTTATTTCTTTCTATCTCGCTCTCAACTTCAGGTACAAGTCCAATGAGGAGTACGTGTATGTGAGAGGGAGGGGTAGAGGGAAGTACGTGTGTGGAGAATGTGGCATTCGCTGCAAGAAGCCCAGCATGCTGAAGAAGCACATCCGCACTCACACCGACGTCCGGCCCTATGTGTGCAAGCACTGCAACTTCGCCTTCAAAACCAAAGGTGAGGCCATTAGGCCCTGACAAAGCACAGTGTGAAGAATTAGTTTTATGCTTGGAAAGGGTATATATTCATTTGCTTGAAATTCCAGAACCTCGCTACTAGATAACGTTAAATCCTACAAACTACAGCTTTTTAATAATTCTTACTTTTAAACTTGTAAAGCCACCATGTCAGATAAACTTGGAGCAGTCTAATGTGAAACTCTTTGTCTCCATCCTTTTCAAGGGAACCTCACCAAGCATATGAAGTCCAAGGCTCACAGCAAAAAATGTCTGGAAATGGGCATATCTGGATCCTCACTGGATGATCCTGATGAAGCAGGTAAGATGGTTCTCGTAGCATCTGTCTGGTCTGAACATCAGGTTTCTGCATGATCACCGCGTTGGGAATCTATTTAGGCTGTTTTGTTCTGTACCTTCTGTAGAACTGGTAGAACAAAGTGCAAGCCTCACCAATACAATGGGCTGTAATGGGCGGAGACCAAAGTCAGACAACAAGCAAAGTATCTTCCAAATCAACTAATGCCTGTGTGCCGTTCGGTAGCATTGAGGTGCACCACCAATATTTACATTTAGGATCTTGCTCACCATAACAAGTTAAGCTACACATTAGCGTTTGCCAAGTCGCTAAATTAGCTTTTAGCCAAATTATTGTATAGAGTTGGCAAAAAACCCGGAAACCTGCAGTTTTTACTGCTAGCATTTAACGCCACCTGGTTCATAAAGTGAAAATCTCTATGGGAAAATCGAGGGTGTTTTTTGCTGACCCGGCGCAAACAAGGTGTGAGCAATAGAACACGAGTAGACGACCTAAGTATCAAGACACGCATATCATATGGAAGCCACTGCCTTAACTTCGGAGTGTGAACCAAAATATAATTTTTCACTTCGCCATAGAGGTTGGAATGTTACCAGCAGGGGGTGATGAGATTACTTTCCCTCTCTATAGACTTAGCATTTTTTCTGTAATTTTACATTACCGGTAGCCCAAACGCTTGAATTTATTGTAATTTCTTTTAAGTCGGATGGAGTATATATATTTATTAGTTGTGTATGTTTATACTATGAGGGTGTGTCCCTGTCGCATTAGCATTTTTCAGTTGTTTGCAGTTCACACACACACACACACACACACACACACACACACACACACACACACACACACAGACACACCAGCACCATGTTGGAGATATATATATATATAAGGAAATATATATATATATATATATATATATATATATATATATATAAGTATTATTAAAATGCTTTTGAAATGAGACACGAGTGGACATATGGATATATATGCACATTTCCTTGCATGCGTGTATATGTGTGTGTTCCACACTTGACTGTCTGATGTGTCAGACAGTTTCTGGCCTGTATGGCACGCTCAACCGCTATCATCTCCGTGTCACTCGTTCATACGACTGTTGTCCATGTTTGTACAGTTTAGTCTCCTTCTGTATGACTGCTGCTAAGGCCTTTCCATTGCTCTTTACCTGACCTGGCCCACCCATGTCAACATGTGCAGTTTCTCTCAATAGCCGTCGAACATGCTGGACCAGAATAGAGCTGTTAGTTAGGCATGGCAAATGATTGTGATTGCTAGGAAAATTGATGGAGCTAGGTGAGCCATGCACGAAAATATGTTCCGCTTATTAAGTCTCAGGGTCACAGAGTCTTTCACAGGCGCTTCCCCTCACCTCCACCACACACACACACACACACACACACACACACACACACACACACACACACACACAAGCATACACATAGAAACACACACGCACTTCAATAGGTTTGCCCATCAGTCTGCCTTCCATCATGGCCATCTTACTTAGAGCTGTAAATATCGAGATGGACTTTTTTCAGCTGTGATCGGCTTAAAACTCTTACTGTCTCTTACATCTAACATCTATAGCTTTACCTTTACCTTTCTTAATGCAGGAGTTATAGTCAGAGTAGGGAGATTATGTAGTCTTTAGGATTTTAAGTGCTCTCTCTCTCTCTCGCTCTCTCTTTTTCACTGTCTTTCGCTCTCTCTTTCTTGCTTTCTCCCAAGCAGACAAATTTTGTGCATTGCGGGGGAGTTTCAAGGCTTCATTCATGCGTTCTCCATTTAAAAGGCAGCAAATATAGCACCTGAATGGAGAGCTGCACGACTTCCATTGAAATGAAATGTTCCCTTTCTTCTGCTGGAGCGTTTCTTTTTTTAATAAGCTGCTGGCATGAGGAGCTCATGAATGGCCTTCATACAAGCTGCATATATTTCTGGTACCCTCCTTCTTGCTTTATGCCGAGTGGTATAGGGGACCAGCTTGCCTGTGCATGTTCAATACTTATTTCTCTAATGTCTGTGCTTAGATTTAGTGAAAGGCACATAACATTTTGAGGACGTGTACTTTTTTTACAACAGTTATGTGATCAATTCCCACATTTAAATTCAAACATTTCATACCGTAAATTCTGACTCTCATCCACCAGGGGGCGAGGGTGAGGAGCCAACTTTTGGCTCAGAGGATCCTGAGGAGCACCAGTTCTCGGACGTTGACGACTCAGAGGAGGGCGATGACAACGAGGAGGAGGACGATGACTGCTCCTCCCACGACGACCCGCCCTCTTCCTGCTCCACCGACACCCGTCCGTCCACGAGTGGCCAGTCTGACAGTGGCCAGAGCTTGCAGCTGGACCTCCCGGAACACCCTTCCTTCCCTGCCACTGTTGGCAGCCACGACTACCCCTCTCCAAGGAGGCCCTGGCCTGGCGCACGCGCTGTCTCTCCTGGCAGCAAGAGGGCGCTGTTCTCGCGTCGGCGTTGGGAGGCCTCGCCACGGGCTTTCTCCCCCGCCCAGGAGGGCTCTGGGTCATCAATGTGCAGCCTCTCGCCACGACTGGAGCTCTCCTCACCCAGTCGCCACCTCTCACCCTCTCCGGAGCGCGGACCCTCACCCTCCCCTATCAGACCCTTGTCCCCCCTACGGCCCCTTTCTCCGATGCGACCCCTCTCCCCGGGCCGCTACCGTAGCTCCAGGGCCCTCCTCACCCCCTCCCCACTGCGGACGCAGCACTACAGGCACCACAGCTCCCCTGCACATCTCCCGTGGGACTCAGCCGGCACACAGACTCGCTCCGAGCCTCGACCGGTGAGCTGCACTTATGTTTACTTGGTTTGTGATAGTCAGCAAAACCATGAAAACAAATAATTTAAGTTTTAAGCAAAGCTGCACAAAAAAACATGCTGCAAACCCAATTATTAGTGCCTACCCAAATATAATCACAGTTTTACCCCTAACTAAACAGCCCCTTATATTTACCTCTGTAAAGCCATTTCTAAAATCAACTGATAAAGTTGGATATTTTCTGATTTGTGTATATATATCAGTATTCTATCATTTATGTATCAGTAAATAAGTATCTGTAATTATGTTTACTGATATATTTTATTTACTAGAGATAGATGATAAAGCAAATACTTGTTCACTATACAATGAATAGCGATCAGCTTCTGATTCAGCTGTTAAGCCCAACAAAGACTGTGATTCTGTGTAGACTGGATACCCATTCTAAGGCCTTTTGCCTCCCCCTACAGGAGAGACCTGGAACTCCACGCGAGGGGCTGACTTTACCCGAGCCTGCCCTGTTCCCACCTGCTCTCCGTCTCCCCTCCAGCGCTAGTTCCGGTTTTGGGTTCGGGTCCATGTTTGGGTCGGAGCCAGTACCCGCTGGTGCCCCCAGGACAGTGCATCACATGTTCAGTCACCTTCCGCTTCACTCCCAGGACCAGGCTCGCGTGCCCTACCACATGATTCCTATCGGGGGCATCCAGATGGTTCAGGCACTGCCGCGAGCCAAACTGGAGAGGAGTCCATCATCCACGGCCTCTTCGCCCACATCGCCTAAAGAGGACATCGCGTTATTCTACGCCATGTCACCAGGGCCGAGTAACACGAGGACTCCGAAAGACTACAAATCCCAGACCTCGCAAGAGGGCAGCAGCCAACCAAGGCCAGGCTTTCAAAGCGTTTGCACCACACTCCCCACTCTGGCCAGTTTACAGCCTGGCGAGCCGAAGCCAGACGTGACGGAACGCAAACAGCACGGCAGCTCACACAAGTCCCCTGTAGACACACACACGTTAGTTACTGAGCGAACTGACGCCCCGGAGCAGATCACCGACAGGCTGTCTGACCTTAGGGTGTCGCCTTTTTCTTCAAACCAGAGAACTAGACAGCTGCCTGAAAGGTCAGAGCCTCCGCCAACACGTGGGCCCTCATTGGCCGAGAGCGAGGAAGAAGGGCGAGATTCGACCAGTGCGAGCAGAAGAAGGGGCAGCCGGCGAGAAGATACTTAGCCTGCGTTTCATATCTCTGCTTGGTCTTTCACGCTCTGTCTGGCTTACTTTACCGGTCGTTTTTTTCTTTTGTTTTCTTTTTTGTAATGGTTTTGTTTTTCTATAAACATTTTCAGTACTATTGTTAACTTAAATGTTTGTTCTTGCAATATTCAGGATTGTAATAAAATGCACTTTCTTTTTCTTTGAGATGATAATACTTATGTAAACCTAGCCAATCTATCCCTCCTGTATCTTTGTTGACATTGCAATCTTAATATATATTTGAATATGTACATGTAAAATGATGACGAATAAATTTGTAAATGAGATAAGTACTTTAATCACCAATAATTCCAATTTGTCCAGTGTCCAGTATTACTCCATATATAGTTATTTGTGCCTTTCTGTCTGGGTCTTTTTGCTTGAAGTGTAGATAAGGATAAAAAGGCTGTGAATTTTACACATATGGTATAATCTTGTGTTTCAGTGGAGTTGATGTTGGGGAAGGGGTAGTTTTATGATTTGTTATTTTTGTTTTGTTTTTTTTGTTTTGTTTTGTTTTGTTTTGTTTTGTTTTGTTTTTGAAGTCAGGGTAAGCAAAAAAGTTACCCAGATGGTGCAGAATGAGAGGGATATAAAGAAAAAAGCTTTGCCAAGCAAATGCACTGAAGTCATATTTTTAAAAAGATGATTAGATCATATGTGTGTACAGATAGGAAGTATATGGTCCATATTTATTGTAATTTTAAAATATGAAATGTTATTTTGTTACATTTTGTTTCAAACCATTTTTGTTATTTTCCAAAGGTTTTGTATTGGTCTTATATTTGTTTTTTGACTTTGTTGTTTTATGACTTGAAACTGAATTATGAAGACAGAGGATACGAGAGGGATTTAATTGGAAGCAACAGGTCGGATGGTTAAAATTCCCTGCAGGTTTGACATGAGTAACTTTCTACTTTCTTGAACCAATAAACGTGCGCCAGGACTTTGCTGAATCTTCCAGACTGCCTTCATTGGTCTGTGACTGCATTTCTGTCCATTTTCGCTTGAGGTGTTAAATTGTTGTTTCTTTTAATTACTAAGAATCTCTCTCTACCCGATTTGCTTTCTCTCTTTTTATTCTCTTATCCACTAGATGTCGCTAAAACCAGCCCTTTGTAAATGTGACATATGTCTGTTGCTGTAGCCAGTAGGCCGGAGATGCCATTACACACATAGCACATTACCGTAAAACTAATACTTCTTTAACACATAGTTTGATGTAAGTCATATTATTCAAAGTGGGATAGATATTGAATGTTAAAATTTGTTGTTAAAATTTGTTTGCTTCACAGTACTGACTTCCATAATGTGCAGGAACACTAGCCTGACTGTAACATCAAAATGTATAATCTGTCCATGACCGATAGACCGGCCTCAATCCAAGGGATGGAATAAGCGATTAGTTTTTCAAACTGCTTCTGCACGCTAATAAGCCACCGTTAGGGTACGTCTTAGCAGCTCTGTGTAAGGACAGAGCAATGTGATTGGTCCAACCGACTTAGGCCCTGTGACTCGTGGCTAGACGTACAGGCTGAGCAAAACTATTTGCTACTGCTAGGGTACGTTGATATTTCTAGCTGTAGGAGCACAGCTTTACTTGAAGCATCAAACTGTATGCTCAGTAGGCAATCACAAACATCCTTGTGGCACAGCTCTGCAGTAAGAATTAATTTAAGATGATGTGGTCATAATATGATTTTGGTTTTTGAACTGAATTCACTTTGACTTATTTTTTTTTACAAAATACTCACACACACAGAGAGAGAGAGAGAGTTCATGACCAGATCTAATAATATTTTACTGAGACAAGAAACCGTAAAGCTCTAAGGTAGATGAACTCAAAGATTGACTTCAGATGATATGCCTCCTTATCCTATTTGGTGCGTTGCTGAAAGACACAGTTGTGTGTTTCTCTCTAGCCAGTGACCAGTGGTGGAGCTAGACTTTTGTACATAGGGCCAGGGGGTGGCCAAGGCTATTTCAGGGGGTCTGAATATGACAAAAATGTGTAGCCTGTTACCATCTTTGAGCACCTCTGAATGACACAGCATACGTGCATAACCACAAATATACGCACATGTATGTAAATACACACATGCACGCATGCACACATGCACACATACACACACACTCAAAATTTACTCACATGGTAAATTATACAGATCTTTATTCTGTAGGCTAGACTACCTTAAAAATATCATCTTCCAAACTAATGCAACCATGCCTATAAATGTTCAGTTAGATCATAGCCCTGAAGTAAATAGTTTACTTTACAGAAGAGCAAACAAGCTCTCTAAACATTTCAATGTGGATTACAGTAGCTGAGAATATAGCCTATAATTTTAGTCTATAGCTGTGCTCGAAATATCTTTAGCTTTCCATTCAGTAAGACTGTTTAGATGTTTTGACATCTCTTTTAAAGTTTGTAGAGTTCTTGAGCTTTTGCACTAAGAGGAATGCAGTTATGCAGAATAAAATATGATTACACGCAATGTCATGCATAAACTGTCCGGTGAACTATTTGTCAAGGTAACTGGACAAGTATTGCAAAGCAACAGAGAAAAGGGTGTTGTTTAAGAGAGGAATGCAATATGCTCAATTGGTTAGATGATTAAATTGATTAACGAATTTCAAAGTTAATTTTCTCACAAACGGTTTATCACAGCAACTAACAACTAGTTTAATTTGAACTGGCAGACAACATTGCTGCCTGAATTGATCTCAAACTGAACACTGATAGCTATACCTTATTATATCACTCTATGCATCTTAACTCTGATTGTTGCTAATTTATCCATATAAATGTTGATGGCGACCGTACCTTGCATAGAAATGACTTAAGTTAACCTTAATTGTAATGCACAGTTGCAAGAATGGGAACTGACATCTTTGATCTGATTAAGTAGTGAGCTACTCCTTAAAACTTAAATCATAATGATAGTTTCACTGTAGAACCTCTCCATTTCCTCTCATTGATTTGACTGCCGCAAATTTTCAAACCACTTTCTTGCTCCCCAACTTGAAGAAAGCACTTCTTACAAAGACGTGCAGTGAACTGTCCATCATCAGTATTAGCAAATGAAATTCAAGGGGGCACCTAGGCTAGCCAATCAGATTCCAGGGGAGTCCAGTGTTACCCCGGCCCCTCCTCTGGCTCCGCCCCTGCCAGTGATGCACTTAAGCTTGGCTCAGAGCTAGCTTGTTGAGAGATAAACTTGTCAGAGCTGGGTTAATTGCCTGTCTGTTGTGGAAGTGATGATTTATGTTGTGTGTTTGGAGTTAACAGCCAAATGACAACTGAGCCCCAACTGAGGTCTGAGCTGACTTAAGTCAAAGTCAATAGATTAAGCCTTGTTGGCATGCTAGATTTAGAAGTCTTGTTGGTCTTGTCTATGACTTTGGATGATTTAGTTCTGCGCTGAGGTGAATACTGTTGGTGGGAGTGGGAATGGGAGTGTGAAGACTCAAGAAGTATAAATCTCATCTTTTTAATGTTGCTCTGATGACATACCATACCTCCCAATTTCCCTTCATTGTTAGCATGTAAAATTTCGATCTATGATGATCCACTGTTCAGAATCGTTCAATCTTGCTTCCTTTTGTCCCTTATCTTGAAGCTGGCCCTCCTCCACTCTCAGTCCCAGCCCCCTTCTCTTCCCCTCCCAACAGGTCGGGCTCTGCTTGTGTGGGAGGGATGGAGAGCTGGCATGGGACAACTTTTATGGTTTCCTTGTGTTCCGGGAGAGAACTTATCAAGACCGCTGTTCTCACTATCAGAACTTCCAGAGTGTCAATCCTGAGGCCTGCGGATGAACTTAAACATGTGAATATGCTAGCACTCTATATGCTTTATTAGATAACGTTTGTGTGCACACAGTCAAGTTATTACAAAAATGCAGGCACGGGTGCCTTGGAACTATGTCATGCAGCTGTTTTTGTCTTCTTTTGTTGTTGTTGATAAAAAAATAAATACATAACTTAGCTTGAGGTAACCTGAACACCATAAATTTGTCCTGTGACCTCAGATACCATCAGCACAATCAAACTCTAAAGTTCCCTTCAATTTTTCCTTCCCTGTTTACAACCCAAATTCAGGACAAAACTCTTCTTTAACCATTAACTGACTCACAGCTGCTCCAAAGGAGAGGGTAACAGCAGAGAAACAGTGTTCTTTCTAAATTCTTAGAACTCAAATACATGATGTAAGAACAGCCTGTGTCATCTCCCCTTTTTTATTGGTCTATTGGTTTTATAAGTCAATAGGTTGTTATCACTAAAACCTTTGTTGCAGTTATAACTCATATCATTGTGACTACGCATAATGGCTGCCCATCATCACCCAGGTGGGTGCTGCACATTGGTGGTGGTTAGTGAGGTCCCGTTCTGCTGTAAAGCACTTTGGGTGCCTTGAAAATTATTATTGTTATTATTATTATTATTAGTAGTAGTAGTAGTAGTAATAGTAGTAGTAGTATTAACTGTGTATTATATCAACAGGAATATTTACTCTCTCCCTCTCTCTTCCTCTTTCTCTCTCTCTCTCTCGCTCTCTCTCTCTCTCTCTTGGTCTCATCCTGTCAGAGACCAAATAGGCAGATGTAGGTGTTGAGATGGAGCCTCCCATTCTGGCACAAAGCCGTATGTCCTGATTCATTGGGGGTGCAATCTATTTTTAAAAGCCCGTCTCTCTGTGACTGCGAGGGAGGACAGAAAATAATTAGCCTTAGGACGACTGAAGGAAAACCTTGCAGCAGCGTCGAAAGTGCCGAGGCAAGCAGGGAGGCAGCACAGGGACTGATTAAAGATGAAGAAAGTGTTTGTGGAAAGAGACTGACCATCCTATACAGCGCAGGGATGAAGGGAGGGAGTGCTAAAAACGGCTTAGTGTTGTCCTCCCCTTTCCACACTTTAGACACTTTAGAAGTATACAGTTGTGATGTTCTGCAGTGTGTGTGTGTGTGTGTGTGTACGGGTAATGAGTTGGTCATTGAATAGATGTGCTGTCTTTGTAAACAAGGATATAAGTCTGACACATTATCATTATAAGATCCTCAGTTGTTGGCCCCTTATCATCATTGACCAGTTTCATCCAAAACAAAGTCTGTTCCTACTTTGGGAACAGCTGTTGTTACTTTTTCTATTATTTGATCCTTTTCCTTTTTTATTATTTGATTCTTTCACTTTTTTGTTGCCATTCCTCCAGTCATTTAGGCTGCTGCTCGACTAATTATTCACAACTGTTGCATCTTTGCAAGGGTGAGCGCATACCCTGCATAGGAATCTCTCTCTCTCTCTTCTCTCTCTCTCTCTCTCTCTCTCTCTCTCTCTCTCTTTGTGTCTCTCTTTTGCCTTGTCACACATTCCTTAGCCAAATTGTAAGACATTGGGGATGCAGCTCAGAGCAAATCCTCCTCTGCATGTTCCAGATATCTAATTCCCCAGTAATGCTTAAGAGCTCATATGAATGCTATTACACCTTACATGAGACTTCAGGAGAACCTCTAGAAAAAAAAAAAAAAAGTGAAATGACTTTGCAGATTTTTTTAATGGCATGAAGGATATGATTATGACGCTTTGGGGAAGATCATCTGAAAGTTATAAACGTGAGGTTGCTTTTTGGTTCATCAATTATTGTCTATTCGTGCAAAATGAACTGGAAACATTTACTACATGCATACTTTCAGTCGTGGTTCTCATTCATTTGTGTTCTAATACAAACTGAGTTTACAAAAGTTTAATATCATGGTAGATTAATTACATACTAGTAGACCATAAGACATTTACTACATTTAGTACGTGCATGTGAGTGACTCTCCACGTGGACAAAAATAACTGCTGAGTCACCCTGTACCCTCTAAACCCAGTTTTTCAGTTACAAGTTGTCCACACCACATGTTGCACTTCAGCTTTTATATCTGGGGGCACATTTTCTGTGAAGTGTGTTTTTTTCATTGGTGTTTCAAAAATGAGCATGTCTCTTACTGATTCCAAATACGTCATCCTTCAGAGGATGAAGACATGCTAAAACAAAATCCTGAAGCTGTTCAGAGCAGAGAACACTTTGCTAAAGAATCCTAATAAGAACAAGTAGAGGCAATACTCAATCACTGAAAAAAATACTCCTTCCTCCAAGAAGTGCTCATCCACATTGATGTCCTGACACGTGCCATGACACCAAATTGCAGGCTCTCTCACACGCATAGCAATGTAATGACAATCTAATAACAGTCTGTGCTTATTACTTATGGTAGCTTATAGCCAACAATGCTATTTGCATGGACTTTCCATATTAATTTCCCATTTTTCCCTGTCGGCTGTATTTCCTTCCACTGGTAGACCTTGACTCTGCAGGCTCTGCCAAAGCTCTGACTGTTTTATGACACTGCGATAGCATCACGCTAATCTGTGTATGTGGTCAGATTAGCGTGTTGCTGTATTTGCATGAGTGCGGGGCTGAGGATTTGTCTATCTGCCTGGACACCGTGCTGCGGGTGGACAAGCTCTCGTATGGCTGGAAAGTCCTCTCCATGGGAAGAGGTAGGGAGGATGTTGAGCATCCTACGGCAAGGATCACTAGGCTCATCAAAACGGTGTGCAGGTGTGTTACACAGTCCTGCACACACAAACACACATATACATATACACATACACATGCAGATACAGACACAGACACACACTCACACTCTTTCTTTCATTGCACACATGCATGCAGTTACAGTTTTATTCTCTCTCTCTCTCTTTCCTTTCACAAATGCACACACTCATACATACAAAAACACACACACACACACGCACACACACACACCGGTACAAATACACAAATATGAACACACACTCACACATACATTACGAGCACATTTTGACAATGATTCACACATGCACCCACACACACATACACACACACACACACACACACACCATTCTGACCCTTAGGCACAGACAATCAGTTGCTTATCTCTCGGCGTGGGCAAGAAGACCAGCCATCACGGAAAGAGATGAGACCACGGAGAGTGGGACTCTGTTTTAGAGGGGACAGCACCAAGAACATCTCACAGAATCACTTCCGGAAACTTCTTTGACAGTGGCAGTACCTTAATGTTCAGATAATCAAATGATTCTGTGCACTTCTCTCAGTCTTAAATTGCAAAAACACCTCCGTCAATAATAATATCTTTTCTTGATTGCTAAGTAGACCTTAATTAAACTGGGATCCCCTGGGTACTTCATCCTCTCTTTCTTAACACAGCAGAAACCAGTACTTCCAGTGGTGTTAACCTGTTTTCATTGGTTTTGCACATTTTTCACATCGTTTTTCACAACATTTGACACAGTTTTCATAGAAAGTTCCCAAACTCCATTGAATTTGCAGATTAAACAACTGAAAATAAGCTATTCACAGCATATGGCATTTGAATTACTAATGTCACTGTGTAAATCTCCTCTATAATTCTTCGATCCACAATCATTCTTCATGACTATAAGATACGGTCTTTGCTGTTTGCTATTTGCAGAGGTGGGTCAAAGAGGGCAACTGAATATAGAGTAATTGTGAAAGTATCCATGTTTTGGTGAAAAAAGGAAGGTCAATAAAAATTGGAAAGTTGCTTCAGTATATGAAGTGCCCTGTATTGTATTTATTTGTCTAGGTGCTTATTATGGGTCTTGAATGTCAATGACAGTTACTTTAAGTTTAGGAGGAAAAAAAGAAATTTATGTTCTTTTTCACACATTCAATAACCAGGTAAATGGCACAGACATAGCAAAACCTACAGCAGAATCTTATTTGGTTATTTTGAAAGCAAAGTTTTGCATTTTGTCCCCTTTAGTGTTATGATTGACTGAGAGTACTCACTGATCAGATTGAGTTGTTTTAAGGAGCAGTTTGCTGAATGTTTTAAATGTTTTGACACCGTTAGAGCCTTTTGCAAACAAAATGTGTGCTTCTATTTAGGCCTTTGTATTAACTGATTTGAAAATGTGGATTCTGAAGTGTGAAGCAATCAAGAAAAACGGCAAGGGTAATTTATCACATATGCATTTTTAACCCAGGTTATTTCTGTAAAATAATTAGTTTATTAATGATTATTTCAGTGCCAGTTTCATGCTCTTGCCCAAACCATTCAAAGCCATTTTCCCACAGTAGCTGTTTTGGTCAGGATTATTGAAAGCCTCATAAATCAAATATCAAAGAGGTATTTAATGTTGTTTTCAACAAATTCTACCGCAAGCACAATAAATGTTTCTTATCAAGTTTGGTCTGGGATCATGGCCAAACACTTTAGCCAAGGGCTGTGTCTGAATGGGGTGCTGGTGTTTTTGTGTGTGTGCATGTGTGCATATGTGTGTGTATGGTGTGTGTGCTGGGGGTGAGAAAGCTTTATAAATGGTCATATCCTTCTTCCACGCCCCCACCTCCTCGGCTGGAGAGAGGCAAGGAAGATCTGCACGGGGCTGGAGAGTTCCTCAATGCAGCTCACTCTTTCCACAGCTCCGCCATCCACTGTCTGATTCTGCCCTGCTCCATATCAACAGGGCATGCAAAGCAGGGAACCCAGGGCCCTCTGTCACTTTTTTTTTTTTTTTTTCCCTAACCGCATCTCAGACAAACTGTGTGTGTGTATGTGTGTGTGTGTGTGTGTGCCTAATCAGAGTATTCTGTGACTCAGTGTGCTGTTCGCACTGTCTGAGAAGGGTTTGTGTCTGCATATGATGGAATGAAAAGCAGAATGATGTGAAAATGCAAGGGTAGCCACATGTGTTCACACACACACACACACACCCAAACAACTCACAGCACTGTCACATTACAGTATACAGTAGTTCACCATTCCTACTTTCTCCATCCCTCTACCCTGCCTCCATACACACTGCCCAGTGACCTGTGCATGGGGGGTATGAATCACAAAAGATTCCTGGAATGTGGCAGCTGAAGTTGTGTAACTCACAGCACATCCATAGCGTGCAGAGTGCATGACGGGGCGGAGCCTCCCTCTGTGACATCAGCCCCCCAGCGGGGATATAAGTGTGTGTGCAAAACCCAGAGAGAAGCAGTACTGCACTACACTCATCTCTCTCACACACACAGAGAGCTTGTGCTCACAAACACACACACAGACACACCTGTGTATTCCTCACTTAACACTGTGCCAGATAGCAAAGGCAACGTTTGCCCTTGGCACACACAGAGGATTTCCCTTCTCGCTGAACTTTGAGCTCTCCAAAAAGGACAATGGCATCGGATCACAACGCCATCCTGATCCTCCTCTCTGTGTGTCTCATTCTTCAGACAGGTGAGTCAAACTGTTGATGCTTAACATAGACACAAGCGTTAAGTTGTCTACAGGTGATGCCTACCAAGGCATTGTGTCAGCATGTGTCTGTACATTTTTAAAGATCGCAAGCAGTTGTAGACAACTGTCAGAGGCTTAAGATTTGCAACTTGTGATGAAATCCTTGTACCTCCAGATGCATGACTTTGGTTGACATAACTAAATTCTTGCCAGGGGCAGGTTGAGTGGAGGGAGTGGGGGGGCATGTCAGAATTGAATGAAAAAAGATATGGAGTATTTGCGTTGGAATTCTCTATTCTCCATCTTTCACAATTGAAAAATGCACAACGACACAGCATATTTGTTGACCAGGTCACATTAAACTAGGGTGGTTATGAAAAATGAATGGCTGTCACTCAGAACAAAAGCGCTAGAACACATTGCCCCACAAGCAACCCAGTCACTCATTTGCTCTCAGTGTAAGTCAACACCTGGCGCAAACACCTGTGCATTCAGATTTGAACCTCAATATTCCTGTTGAAACGCTCCTCTGTGCTTAAGTTGCGCTACTGTTCCATGGCCGAGGCATCAATAATGGGAGCAGATAACCTCCTGGCTCTTAGGAGGTGAGATGGAACAGAACAGTAAATCGTGATACAAAAGCTGGAATGTCAACACGACGACTGATTCGTCCAAAGATGATTTGCACTGGAAACTTCAGGAATGTGGTCCCATGGAACGTGTGTCTGTGCTAGTGTGTGTTTGTGTGTGTGTGTGTGTTTGTGAGAAAGAGAGAGAGTCTACTGTGTGAATGTGAGTGTGAAAGTGAATATGTATGTATGTGTCTGGCAAAATTCATAACACAATTTAGAAAAAGGATACCTTAAATCTCCAAAGGGTATAGCCAGAGAGAAGTGTTATGTCAGACAAAATTCTCTCGGATCTTGTCACAACAGACATGATTAGCCACACCATCCATTGCAGATTACATTCCTTTCTCCCTTTTGTGTCTCCAGTCTATTCATGGTGCTACAGGTGCAGAGGAGTTTGTAGGAGCCTATCAGGACATATTTAGTGTCATCCAATGAAACTAGTGCATTTGGGTTTTGCTGTACAGTCTTGTGTTATGATGTAAACTTAATGTTACTTGATGTAAACTGAATGAAGGACAGGCTGACCAGACGAGCCCAATTTCAGGGGACAGACTACCAAAATCAGGGACTGTCTCTGGAAATCGGAGGGTAAATTACAAGAAAGCCCAACCCTATTTTTGAAGCTAAAACATTACTTATTTCAATTATATTGGCTGTAGAAATAGGAATGTCCCCGTAAAAAGTAAGATTGAGAAAAATGTCCCCCATTTTCATCTCAGAGGTCTGGTCATCTTAATGAATGACCTATTCAGTCTTTAACTTTTCCCTTCTCTCCTGGAATCAGATGAAATCAGGTGAAGTGTGTTTTCTTTGAGAGAATGGAGAGGAATAGATGTCATCATTAAGTCAAAGGCTTAATCCCCTAGAGCAGTGATTACCAACCAGGGGTACACACAGCCCCCTTGGGGTACATGAGCACACTGCAGGGGGTACATGGAAATATTTAATAATAATTTATTTCCAAGATAAATATTCTCAGTCATTTCATATTAAGCCCATCAATAAAATGGTACGTGTGTGCTACAACTAGTTTCCCCCGTGGAGACAATAACTTGTGGTACTCCATGCCAATAATAATCAGTTGTGTTATGTTCTACTTTTGGAGAACCATCAATGTGTATGAGTGAGGTACTCATGGTATGACAAAAAGGGTCAGGGGGTACACAAGACAAAAAAGGTTGGGAAACACTGCCCCAGAGGAGCAAAGAATTTAAAAAAGTTAAGTAAGAGAGTGTGTGTGTGAGTGAGTAAGTGAGTGAGTGAGTGAGTGAGTGAGTGAGTATTACTGAGCATCTCCTCTTTGTGCTTCAGGTGTTGGGCATCCATTGGCAGACAGGCCAGAAGGTGAAGAACCTGAAGGTGCCCCCCGGGTCCGCAGCAAACGCTGCTCCTGCACCAACCAGCTGGACTCTGAGTGCCACTATTTCTGCCATCTGGACATCATCTGGGTGAATACGCCAAGGTGAGAAAACACACTCAAGGTCAAGACACACACACACACACACACACACACACACACACACACACACACATACATAAGCATCTGGTGAGTACAGACTCTCCTCTGAGCAACAAACACACTCACACAATTGTCTACACAGCCCTTAAACACTGACAAACACATAGAGAAAGAGAGAGAGAGAGAGAATCCCTCAATATTTAGTGCACTCTCACCTACACAGACTCTTTACAAGACACACACACAGACACATCCAGGCATGCATACAGCCCAGCGTGCACTCTGTCTTGGCACAGTTTCGGTTGAAACCTTTTCAGACAGGTGAAAAATGACACCCTGTGATGGGAATATGTTCAAAGCCAAACAAAAAACAGTGCAAGTTATTTTTTATTTAAGTTATTTAGGTCAGTATTCTGAATCGAATCAAGAAAATAAATCAGGGCTACTTCTTATTGCTAGCATAGTATGATCTTAATGAAACTTGCTATCATGTGATTCAAACTAGGTTAGAGTGTCTGGCAATATCTTAATGGTTTGGCAGCACTCCAAATCTAAGGAAACTTCAGTCATTTCAGCATGGTGCAAGGTTCAGGAACCTATGAACCAGGAAGCTGTGTTTCTACTGACTTTGTCCTACTGAAGTTCTACTGAATTCTGACATCATATTAACATTTTCCCTCTCTCTATCTCTCTGTTTTGTTTATCTCTCTGTTTGCCTTTTTATCTCTCTTCCTCATTAACCTGCAGTAAAACTACAGTTTATGGATTAGGCAGTCCCATAAGTCGTCGACGACGGAGATCTGTGGGACGCTGTGCTTGTGCCAACTCTGCAGATCATACCTGCACCCGTTTCTGCCTTTACAGGTGAGTCTGTGTGTGTGTTTGTGTGTTTGTGTGTATGTCTGTATATGTATATATATACATATATATATGTATATGTGGGTGTTTATGTGTTTATTTCTGTATCAGACATAGGGGTTAGTCATTTGGTCGTCACCTTAGTCAGCCTTCAGAGAGGACACAGGGTCATCAAGCCTCCCACTCGCCTCTCTTGTTTGCGTTTTTTGTCTGACTGATCTGAGTGTGTTTGCGTGTGTGTCGAGGGTGTGTGTGTTCTCTCATCATTATCCCACGGCCTGAGGCTAATGAGAAAGACTCGCACAGACTCCGAGTCCTCAGTTGGCTGACACAGGCATTCCCCAAACACAGACAGTGAACACAAATGTTATGATTGGCCTCGGCTGAGACTGGGCGTAATAGCAAGTGGGAGGTATTCAAGCACGCATCAGGGATTAATCATCCCTAGGAGTGACAGTTACAGCCAATTAGCAATGACAAGAGGCCTTTTATATCCGTCCATACTGAAAAGAGCTATGGATTTACCATACCTTGGTTTCGCAGACATATAGCATATCAAAGTGACGTTGAAATTCAGGTCAAGCAATAAAGTACAGACTGAAGGAGTAATGCCCTGAGCAGGTGGGTGCACAGAGCATGTATGTTAAAGGAAAGTCTGATGTAAACCCACCCATATCCCTGTTGCTTGAGCTTACCAAGTGCTGACAGTTTTCAGTTAGTGTTCACTCTAGTCTATGTTGAATCAAACTTAGTACTGGACTTTTCCTTTAAATGGGACAGAATCAAGCATTATATTGGCCTAGCCTCATATAATATGATTGTGTCTTCCTTAGCTCAGAGAATCCTGCCATTGTATTGGTAAAGCCGTGGCAGTCAGAGGAGAAGAGGGCTGAAACTGAAACCAGTGTACTGACCATCGAGAGCACACCTCAAGCTTCCAGAACAGAGATGCTTGTTCCACAGAGGCCCATGAATGAAGTGCCCCCAGAACTGTTGGCTCTTATCAGGTAAACATTTACCACACACAGTACAGCTTTAAATTAGTCCTGTGGTTAAGGCATTTGCTAAATCTCAACACTTTATTAACTATGATTGATTGACTCGAATTCACTTAAAGTAAAGCATGTCATTTTATAGAGTTATTATTGTTTGGGCTTTATTTTCTTTTTGACATATTAAATGCTGTTATTTTGCAGGGAGCTCATCCGTAGCAATAGCCTGGACATGGAGAAGGCTTTCCCTCCCAAAAAAAAGAAAGCCCCCTGGATCCTAAAGGCTGCCTACAGATAAGCTGCAGTCAGGGAAACACAGAGAGATGAACGTGAGCACAAGAACAACAACAACAAAAAACTCCATGCCTTCTAGTGGCAGCCATAACACAGGGGCGCTGAGCAGTAGAACAAGAAGTGGCGATCTGGAGTGGCCATGGAAACAGGGTTGGGCGCCTCGGCAACGCTGTGTCCTCCTGACACATGAGAAAGGGATGGCAGCAATGGCAAGAACACAGGACAGATTAAAAGACAGACAGGCCTTGACCCGTTTTGACCTGACCCATTTTGGGGTGACTAGAACTCTGAGGAAGACACTTGCAGTTTAGAGAACAGAATCTGTTTATGTGTATGAATGTGTATATGACTGTGTGTGTGTGTGTGTGTGTGTGTGTATGCTAGACACTGCTAGACAGGTGTGTCTCTATGGGGAGTGTTTTTATTGCATTCAATAGCACTATCAGTTGAGATGTCTTAACAAGCTTCTCTAGATGTTGGAGAAGAGTACAAAGGTTATGATAACATTACTTAATTTCAAGGTTGCAAAAGATATATTTGCACTGGTGTTTTTTTTTTTCCTTTTCAAAATGCACTGAGGGCTCAATATGAAGGCAAATGTCTATACCCTATTGTTTGTGTGTGTGTGTGTGTGTGTGTGCATGCATCAGTTACCATGTATGTATCAATTTATGTGTGTATATGACAAAGTGTCTGTAGGTGTTTTTGCACACTTGCGCTAACATCCTTCAAACCCTTTTGCCTGATCATACCTTTGTCATCCATCTGGATGGTGTGTTTTAGCTAGCATGTTTAGCCTTAAAGTGAAATGAAAACATGGCTCAGAGTGGGAACACCCACATCTTGCCACGTGCCTCGTGTGTACCTCAGCTGCCAGAGTTCTAATGTCTCTGTTATGGCAACGCGTTACAAAGGAACGGTACTTGCCAAAAAACGGTGGAATGCATCATGGGTTTGGTTGAGCAGTGATTGGTAACTTGTTTAGTGTTTCCATTAGTCATGTCTAAATGGTCCTTCAGGTGAACCAGAAGAACGAGGAGAGACAGAATGGGGCCGGACCATCTAAAGAGGACACCGGTTAAACTCTGGGCTAGCTAGATGATCTATGTCATTCATTATCAGCTACACCAGATCCTCCAAATACTGTAGACTGGTTTCTATTTAGGAGACCATAGTGTCAGTTTGCATAATCTTACACTTCAGGAATCATTATTACAGCTGACAATATTTACATGTAGACTTTATTTAATATATAGTACAGTAAATTATTTATTTAGTTTATACTCCTGCCTTTTATTCCACATTATATACAATTTTCTTTAAATGATACTTTAAATGTATTTAGACAAAGCATAGTTTAGCTTCAGTATGTTTAACAGTTACACAAATGATGCTGACTGATTTAACAGCTTGAGCTTGAGAGTTAACATAAGGATGTAATGAATATGTGAAATTAAAATAAAACATAATTATTATTGCATTTCTCTTTGATATCTTTATTTTCTTCATTTGTTGTTCTGTCTGTCTGACATTTACGGGAGCAAAGCCATGGATGTTGTTAGGTCCACTTTAGGGCTGAAACCCCCTCAAAAAAATATCCCACACAGATACCATCATATCACATGAAACACAATCCTAACTTTCCAATGATGTCAGTTACTAGTCGCTTTGATAAACACTTCATGAGATAATTGCCTCTGGATGTACATTAAATTTCTTCTGCATCTCTGCGTTCACCCATGCACAGGTATCTTTCTAGGTGTAATAGTTAACAAACTTACATGATGAACCATCTATCAAAATTAGCATAATCTGAATTCATTTAGTTACATCTAGCTTGTCCGCATGCACTGATGGTCATATTTGCTATAACATGACCCTAAACATATAGGCAGAGATAGGAGAGGAACAGCAGGTGGTTTCAAAGAGGGCAAGAAGAGAAAATAAGTCAGATAACGGATGAGTGCTCTTTAACTAATAAGAAATAAATTAATGCAGCCTATTCAAAAGAGAAATCCAGTGTGAATCAATCCTTAGCCCTGTTGTTCGAGGTCACCGAGTGCTATCTGTAAGAAAAAGAATTAGAAAATTTGATGAAACAAAGACCAATTAACAAACTGACAGCTACCAGTCACTGAAAGGGGCGTAGGAGTATTAAACTTAAAGTAAGTTACTGTGCCCCATTCAGTGTTAGCTGCAGGTTCACTATTGTATGTCGTATCAAACTTCCTACCAATAACACGTAGTGATCTTAAATAGCAGGGAACTGATCCACACCGAATTTCTCCTTTACGTATAACCAAAAGTTTTTCACAATTATATCCAAGGGGCTAAGCCCCCCTGTCTTTCAAAGCTAGCAACATCACTGAGCAAAGCTGATGCCAGAAACCAATGTTTGTCCACAAAAAAAAAAGAAAGGGAAAGAAAAGGGGAGCAAAATATTTCACTGCAAACCCTTTAAAGTTTTATGCTGACATCAGGAAGTCAATAAGTCAAAGATTACATACCCAAAACAAACAAACAAACAAAAAAAACAACCAAGAACGGAACACTGTCAACATAAATCATCAACTTGTAGCTAGTGGCACAACGCAATGAGTGGTAAAGGGCTGTTCGCACACATAACCACAGAAGCTGGCTAAACAGGAGCCAACCTGTGTGAGGTGAATGCTGATGTTGACTAAACAAAATACAATGTAGTAAGGGTGAGACTTTTCTCCTGTGCTGTGCTATTTCACAAACTTGTTAGGTAAAAAGTTAAACCAGTGTGCAAGCAGGTTCATGATGGCTTTTTATGGATGTATGTGATGGGCTTGTTTTATCTAAGATGTTAATAGATGTTGATGTTACTGAGCAATCTGCCCAACCCTTGCCAGCTATTTACAGTGAAACGATTCAGTTCCCTCCATGTCAGTGGGCCTGTCTACACCACCCAACCCACCCAACCTTAGCCAGCTATTTGGGCTGAAACAATTTGGTGTCCCCCACACCTCAGATTAGCATTGTGCTACAATGTTCCTCATATTTGCAAATAGGAATATGTGATGAATCATCAGATGAATCATGGTCCAATGACTTGGAAAATATAAGTGTCAAAGATCTGCACTACTGGTTCTGCCTCTTGTTTTTTTAATTTCTTAATTGGAAGAGATACAATACCCGCTGTGCTTAGCTATGGAGCAGTAATGCATTAAGGAGGGTATTGCACAAGTAGCATCATGTACTGTCACTAATGAAGCCAAATGACTGTAGGAGAACACAGAGACTGTGGATGGGGCGTGTGATCCCATTATAATGGGGCACAAGAGAGATAGCCAGGTAGATAGGCATACATTTACTTTGTGCTGGGTGGGCACTTTGTTTAAAAAAAATAGAAAAAATCCAAGCAAACCTTAGCCTTTGGAGAGTTCCCTGAGAGTTCCCAACTACTCTACTGAAATGCAATATTGAGATGGCACTAGCCTGGCTACGAGAGACCAATAGAATGCTAGGCAAGACAAGATGGTTATATTTATTTAGAGCAATAAACACGGAGGGCAGCTTCATGTGCTTTACACAGGTAGCAACAATAGACAACAACAATTTCAGACAGAGTAAAATAATGTATCATGTAATGTACTAAAATGATAAAACAAATTTACATTACATTTATGCATTTAGCAGACACTTTTATCCAAACCGACTTACAAAAGAGGATAACATTAGAGCCTCAACACAATGAAGGAAACATATTGCAAACATAAAAACTGCATTATATTAAGTTGAAAGCACAATAGTGTAATAAAAGTGCAATTTAAAAGAGAGATTAAGGATAAGAGGTTGAGTGTATTCTCAGAATTCAAGCTAGGACATATTCTTGGAAGAGCTGGGTTTCTTGAAGGTGGAGAAGGTATCTGTTGATCTGGTAGCACTTGGAAGATTATTCCACCAGCGTGGAACAACACATTAGAAGAGTCTGGATTGACCTGTGCAAGGTGTTGGCCGTGCTAGATAACGTTCCTTGGAGGGGCGAAGTGGTCGGCGGGTGACATAGGGCTTTAAGAGTGTATTCAGGTAGATGGGAGCAGAACCATCAATCATCCTGTAGGCCACCCTTGGTGCCTTAAATTTGATGTGAGCAGCTAAGGGTAGCCAGTGGAGTTCAATGAACAGTGTGTTCAATGTAACATGAGCCCTTTTTGGCTGGTTAAAAACCAGACGTGCAGCTGCATTCTTGATCATCTCTAGTGGTCTCACAGCACAGGCTGGAAGACCTGATAGGAGGGCATTGCAGTACTCAAGACGAGAGATAACCAGGAGCTGGGTTGCATGTTGGGTAATGTACGGCCTGATCTTCCTTATCTTGAATAGGGAAAAATGGCATGACCGAGCCACAGAGGCAATGTGTTGGTCATCGATCACAACACCTAGCTTTCTTGACACCTTGGTGGGAGCAACAAATAGGGAGTTGATCTTGATGCTGATGTTGTGATGGATGGCTTGTTTGGCTGGGAGGACCCAGCAGTTCAGTTTTGGAAAGATTTAGTTGGAGATGATGTCCTTTCATCCATGCAGATATGTCAGAAAGACAGTTCGATCAGATCCATGTTGACACCGTGGAGTCGCCAGGCGGAAAGGACAGCTAGAGCTGGGTATCATCAGTATAGCAGTGATAAGAGAAGCCATGGGAGTGGATGATAGAGCCCAGCGAGGTGATATACAAGGCAAAGAGAAGAGGCCCAGCACAGATCCTTGGGGTACTCCTGTGCCGAGTTGGTGAAGTGCCAACGTCTGTCCTAGCCATGATACGTTGAACGACCGTCCAGTAAGATAGGATTCGAACCATGAGTGCGCGCTGCCATCGATGCCCATGTTGATTCCGGAGATTCCGACGGAAAGAAACAGTGGGAGTAGGAGCAGATGGTTGCTGACGGAGAGAAACTTTACACTGAATAAAGTAATGGTCAGATAGATGTAGAGGAGTAACTGTCTACGAAGTAGTGGTGCAGTTCCTGGTAAAAATGAGAGCAAGTTCCTTTCCAGCTTTGTGAGTTGGACGATTACAAACCCACTGTAGCTCAAAGGAGTCCATCAGAGATACGAAGTCTGCAGAGCCTGGATTGTCTAAATGGATGTTCATATTACCAAGGACAAGCATAGGACAGTCATTCTCAGACTATTGTGCAAGTGTGTGTTGTGTGTGTGAGAGAGAGAGTGACAGAGAGAGTGTATGTGTGTGTGAGAGAGAGTGAGAGAGTGTGTGTGTGTATGTGTGTGTGTGAGAGAGAGAGAGAGAGCTAGTGGTATAAACATCATGCGCATGAAAAAACGCTATGTCACACTGACACACTGTAACCTATAACTGTTTTATAGGCAGCAAAGCATCTGAGGTCACAAAGTTGAAGGTACTGAATTCACCTCACCCAGGCTCACCTCTCAAAAGTAAAGCCTGCCAGCACTACCAAACAGCCAAGTACACACACAGGAGAAAAACAGGATGTCATTTCACATTCCGTCTGAAGTTATGTCCACTGCAAGCAAGGGAGAGGAGAATGAGAGGAAAAAATGTCAGAGGTTAGTGAGAGGACGAGATAGCGGGTAGACAAGTATTGATAAGGAACTGATTAAATGGTGTCTTGTGCTCTTTATGCCTGAGCTCCATTGCAAGTGTGCTGCATGTGGCTGTACACAAAACTCTGTTAACAGTATTGAGGCATAGACATCAAATCTGATACATGATTTAAAACCCCTCCAAAAATTAAGGTCTTTAGAATCAAATAAGTCTTTTTGTCTGTGCATCCAAAATACAGCACTTAAAGCAGCCTTACATATTACATAATATGGAGGCTATGTCAGTATATTACAAATAAGACAAGTGAATTAGTAACTTAATGTAATGTGTGTGTATGTTTGTATAAGTGCAAGTAGTATATGACCTGCCTGGTGAAGACACAGACAAAAGAGGTTAATGAGTGCAGGCTACAGAGAACTAATTTTTCACTGTCAAGGGCCTCTCGCAGCATGTAGCACTCACTGAGGAGGGCCAAATTGTGTGCTTAAAATGTTTTGAAAGAAATTGTGAAAAGGGAATTCACTTGGGAATGCAACCATTTTTTTTTTTCCAATCATTTTTTTAAACATTGAAATGTGGGGTATGCATCCAAATTAAGGTGACCAGACCTCTGAGATCTGAGACATTTCCCTGAATCTTCCTATTTCTACAGTCAATATCATTAAAATGAGTAATGTTTTAGATTCAAAAATCAGGGACAAAATGGGTTTTCTTGTATTTTACCAGGGACAGCGTGTGGTCAACCTAATCCAAATGCAAACAAAGTGGAGAGCATGTTGGTTATGATAAAGAGAGGACTTACTGGAAATGGACTGACAGTTTCAAATTCTCTGACAATGCTGCAAAAATGAAAAAGGATAACAGTCATAGTCAAGTGTGACTAAACTACATTGAATTGCAGTGTCTGGAGTTAGGTTATTGTGTAAAACACAGTGAGCATGTTGCATAATTTAATAATTCAATAATAAGTAGCAAAGTGACTCAATTGGGTGACGTTCACTGGGCTTTTTTCCCCCTGTCATAACTTGATTGTATGATAAGGACTTGAGCAACTTCTGTCTGTCTATTTTTAGTCTAGAGACAGAAAACAATGTGATTGTTTCAGTGACTTGTGACACCTGCTCTGTAGATTTGGGATTGTGTGCTTTGTGAAATGAGGCTTTGAATTCTATTCCTAGATTAAATCTACATAAGTGCTCCTCTATTTAAGATGATGTGACTAGCTGACAGTATTTTCCTGTCATGTGCGGGTAGTTCTAGGTTTAGGTTTAGGTTTATGTTTACGGTTTTTGGCAGTATATGGTCATGCAGGGGTTGGATAAACACCAGAACTCCCAACAGCCATACAGGATATGTACTGTGCAGTTCACCACCAACTTTAGATTTGAATTAGTTGGATTCCATCCTAAACTCTCTCCCAGGAGACAACTTCCACTTGTTTGATTCTTGACACTCCATTTGTTCGATTGTTGACAGGAAGCTGGCTTCATGTTGGGCCTAAGTGTATATGCTTCATCGTGGCCTTTAGACAAGACAAAACCTCATTTCCCTCATTTCCCTGTTTGATAACTCAACACCACCACACCGTCCATCTGATTGCCTTCCTGTATGTTTCTCAGGGCTTGACTTTTCACCCTGTGATCTGACCAAGGAGTGTACAGTGCACTGCTCTGTCACTGAGTTGTATATAAATTTCAATTAATTGTCTGGATAAGCTCTGTAACCTTATACAGCACACATAAATTACGGACATAAAGGCAGTTTTGGGCTGTTAGTCCAGTACCACAAACACAAACAAAGACTAATATAACTCTAATATAATCATAAACACGTCAGGGTTAAACGGGTGTTTCCTTTCATAAGTTCATTTATAGTTTTGTAAGTTGGAGTGCTTACAAAACAACAAATGTCACCACGTCATGAAATAGCTATAATGAGTACATAATACTGCTATGTCTTTGGACTCTGATCTCAGGACATTGAAATCTCATGATATTGTCACAATGTTTATAGCATGCCTGTGTCAGAACGATTCTTAAAGGAGAAATCTGTGTGAATCCGCCAATAGCCCTGTTGTTTAAGGTCACTGAATGCTGTCTGTAGGAACAAGAATCAGAAAATTTGATGCAGCATAGACCGAATAATGAACCAATAACTAATGTTAACTGAATGGGGCATAGCGAAATGTAACTGAAAATAAGGTACTGTGCCCTATTCTCTTTGTTGCCAGCTCACTATTCAGTATGTTTTATCAAATTTTCTCGCTCTTTTTCCTACCAACAGTACTTAGTGACCTTATGAATATATTCACACCTGATTTCTCCTTTAATTGATGAAATCAGACAGAAATCAGAAATCACTTTATGTTCTCATCTCAGTGTCTTGATTCGCCCCTGTGAACCACTGTTCAATGTTTGAAATAACATTCTGAGAGATGGTCATTATCATGGAATAACTCCAGAGTGATGGGAGAGTGATGGGAACTCGACAGAGTGATGTTACAGAGTGATGGGAACTGGACATCTGTTGAGGGCTCTTGGATCCCGCTATGGCTACCTATTGAATACATCAATAACATGTCAATGAAGCATGTGTATCATTGCTTTCATAGTCATTTTAAAGTAGATGGTTATTAGCTTCCGTGAAAAAATGGTACAGATCAGCTGATTGGCTATAGCAACATTCTGTTTCACTTTCCTTAACAGCGGTCTGCTATACTTAACAATGGTCTATTATCAAGAAACATCAGACTGTAAAACGTTTCAAAGTGCCATTGTGATTACATAATTAGAGCATTCTTCAGCATTCTAAAGAGCCACGTAATAAGTCAGGGATAACGGCTAATGAGGTGCTGTCATATCAAGGTGTGTTCTGTAGGTGGAGCACACCTTGAATTCCGTTATCCTGCTTATCACCTGGTTGCAAATCGTGTGTAAGGAAGAGATGTCAATGTAAAACAAAATACAAAATGTGCAGCTCAATTATGAAGAAAGCTGTTAAGTTGCTGTACTACTTTCTTTTCAACTGTGGTTATCGCTAGAAACAGCAGATCAAACTGCCGTTTATTATGGTTGTTACGGTTACCATTCAAGGGAGCATTGATATAGAATGGCGATTAGACGCTTTCACCAGATCTACTTAATAGGTGTGCGTTATACAGAATTAACACACCCTACCACCCAATCAGAAATCAGTATTCCATTTCTCCAGGTGATAACAAGTTTTACAAGCAACGCAGGATGCAAAGACAATTTGAATTCTTACAGACATTCTGTGTTCCTTAGACATATAACAAGCACGCAGATTCCAGAACTGCAGTGCTCCGGCCCAGACTGATTCCAGTGTTAGCTGATGATGAGGCTTATCAGTTATTTTCCCATCAGTCAGTATTCTTCCCATTTCATGAGCAGCAGAAATTCCCAAAATGAGTAATGCCACCAACAGCAGATGACTGTTGATGAAGCAGACCCCACGTGTAGTGACAAAGACTTTTGGTACGTACACTAGCAGCACTCTTGTAATTCCTGTTCAGACAAATCTGACAAGCAAATGAGGTGTGTGAATGAGCACAGGAGGAAACCACTTCGTGTGACTGTGATGAGACCACACAGTGACAGCATGGTGTACCACAGCTGTGATTAATACAGACACATTATGGATCCACGAGACAACGTTATCACACGCTAACTATCAAATCAATCATGACACTCAGCGGAACACACATGCCACTTGTAGCGTACACATTTGCATGGACGTAACTACCTGTGATACTCAAAAGTAACTGTGAATATGAAGCACAAGACACATTTAACCCTCTCAGAAACATCTCAGAAAACTGATTTTGGTTTAGTCCATTATGGTTCATTCATAATGACCAGGCAATGAACAAAATGTGGCCCCAAAAAAAACATGGCAAGGGAGAGCATTGTACTGTTGGCCCACCGATGTAGCCTATTCCTTAGTGCCTCATCCATTTACTCACTAAACTTTGGCTTAAGTTTTCCAAATAGCTTAGTGTATTAGTGTGTTGCCACTTATTGGCCATCAGTAAAATTTGGACCCACTCCATTTTTTTTCCTTGTGCCAAAATGGAATGATGGAAGGACCTTCTTAAGGGACAGTCCCACAATTAGACTTATGGATTAGGATGAGTTTCATGGCCAGGTCACATCTCCATAAATGAAAATGCAACTTTATCTGTATTTGTTTTCCCCTTAGGCCATCCAGATACATGCAATGTGATGACAAGGGAACAGTCATACAGCTATCATTAGAGGCACTGAGTCATTGACTAGACTGAATAGTCATTGTACTTGACACGGCATGTTGACTTGACAAGTTAACTTTAGAAAAGCGATTCATTTCGTAAAGCTACGCTGTATGAAATTTCTTGACACAAAAACATTGCTTGGGTCTCAATCATCAGGTAATCACTCTGATACTTCGTCAAAGTCCTGATGGGTTTTTAAGCCTATTTCACAAAGTGTCTGGGGATTGGATGTTCTCCTGTGAAGACCTGTAGGTAACAGACTGTTGCAATGTGAAATTTACAAAGACCAGCAAGAGTACATCACTTAAGTAATTAATCAGTTCTACCCTCTTAAACAGGCTAATCATTGAAGAAGAGCAAACAGCAAGTTAACACCATGGTCAACTAACAAATGTTTGCACTTTACTTAAAATACTTGTAAGTTGTGCTGCAGTCAGGACAGAAGAAAATTAGGAAAGCAAGCAATCAACTCAGCTATTTTAGGGTCCCTAAGTTAGGGGTGTGGAAATAGTTAACATTAATGTGTCCTAAAAGGTCACCTTGGTCTCTTCAAAAGTTCCCTCTTCGACTGGCAAGGATGACGTCTTTTTTAAAATGAGAATGGCATTTAATCTACCTTATGTAATATCTGTTAGTACAAGCTAAATGGAAGATCATAGGTCTTATCCTTATCGCTCATGGATGATGACATTTAATAACTGTTGATCATCAAAACCCTAGGATACTTCCGTTTGCACTGTGAATCTGAAGGATATTTGCTGTGATATGGTTCCATGGTAACTGACTTCGTGTTACACAATTTTCTTCCTTTTACACCACAATTACTCCATTTTAAACAGATTAGCAAATACTCAGATATTACAATTTTTGACAATCAGACTCTCACTATATTGGGTAATTCATCCACTAATGCGCTAATGAACAAATGTTCTCTTCCAGTCAAAGCACTTCAAGGCCACCTACTGGGATATTGCCTTTAGGCATATAGTATTTTGCTGAACCCTCTAAAACACAGCCTGTCATCAGGCATAAACACACATGTGCTAGGCGCGGCCCCTAGGCTGTTTAGTGCAGGCGAAATCACGGCAACTTCTTCTTTCACCTTTCAGCATCCTACTGACTGCATGAACCTCTCTACACAACTTTGCTGCTTGAGACTCTGAGTGCTCTGGTGATCAGCAGGCTTTTTCCCTTAAGGATATTTCTACGATTCTACAATTTTATCTGTTAATTATCTTGCAGGTTTCTCTGACATGTGCTCTTCTTGCAGATTTTATGACAGCATGCACCGCAGCTACAATTGCTACTATCTCAAAGAGATGCCTGTGTGGCGGGGTCGTCCCCATCGTGGATGCCCATGACCGGGATGTCCTGTGCCTGGGGCTACACCAAGCGCAGCCCGCCCTATGCCAGTGCCTGCACTGCAGTCTCCGCTTCTGAGCCACCCTGTATGCTGAAGTGCCGGACGAAGACCTGAAGGTGAATGCGGATGCTACAGGCCTGCTAGCTAGCTCACCTAGCCTCGCTGCTACCCATGGACCATGCCAAGCAGTCCTCCTGTCTCGTTCGTGGGCCCAGTAGAGATTTCTGCTTGCCACATTGGCTGGATCAGCAAGGCGTCTTTGCATGTCAATGTCCACTCAGATCAGTCTATTCTGTCGGATGTACCACATCGTGTTCAGAGGCTGTGTTGTATGTGTGTTCCCAAAAGGTGGAGTCAAAGTGCTTTGAAGGGAAAGAGAACAAAAGGTTATGGCACATAACACGAGACGCCACGTTGCTCTGCCTCTGTACACTGTACGCTTCAAGTGTGAAAGAGGAAGATGGCGCACATTCGTCCTGCGCTATATAGCCTAGGAGATGCACCCAGCCCAGCCACGTTTACAGGCTGTGTTCTAGAGGGTTCAGCAAAATAGTATCCCCAAAAGTGGTAACCCAAAAGAATGCGTCTCGTGCTCTTCAGAGCCATAACCTTTTCTTTTTACTAATGTTGTATATATGAGGTATGCCTTATGTAATATACTTTGATGACTATAAATATATATAATACATTTAGATTTTCAGCCCTGACCAATCTAAGCTTGAGAAATCTGTCTTTAGCACTGATTTTGGTTGAGCTGTTTGACATGAAGAATGTAAAGAATGACATGAATTCACTGTCCTGAATACTTTTTATACTGCATAACTCTGGGTTCATTTTTCTTCATGAACAGTGAATGTTAGCAGGTGCAGAAGTAGGACATATGGCTCTGGTTCGGGCCATTTCACGGAGAGGACTTATGGTCAAATACACGTATTGGTTTGAATCCACCAGTTGTCATAAGGACTTTGCATCAGCTAATCTCAATTAGTTCAAGAAGATAATTCAAAATTCCTGGTCTTAAAGTTTATGGACACATGGAAATCCACAAGGCCTTTTTAAGGAAGTATTTATAGAATGAGTTGGGGTGAAAGATCATGTTTGGTTGCAAGGCTCATCTATTTGCATTGTGCTGGACAACACATGAGAACGTTTATATATTGTTGTTGTTTATCTATAGTTTATCATTTATCTATAGTTTGTTTGCACATATTACATACATGTATTACACACACATATAGTACATATACATTAAAGAACTGTAATAATGCAACATAAATATATAAAACATAATTTTTGAAACTTTTGACTCACTGATGTGCATAAATCAATAAACACCATTTGGCATAAATACAGTTATACAGACACAGAAAATGGCCTTTTAAGAGTTTTGATATTTAGGAAGAGTCAACTCTAATGGTATTTACGGGTATTAAAGTTCCTAACCAAAGCAACTTTTATTATATATTTTCATGACAATTATATTTCCAATTTTAGCAGTGATGATGCGCCTCTCATCAGTTATCTTTGGAGTGATGCTATTCTTTCTGAGGACAGAAAAACTTGCCGCTTGCTATGTTTCGACCATGTGCGTGCATACCCAAACATACACTGTGATGGTGGCATCCAGCTGTGCCATGCTGGAATGTGCTGCAGCTGTCTGTTTCAAGCCAACATTCCTTCAACGAAATGCTCGCTACGCTCTCAATTACCACCCAACGGGCTATTATTAGGGTCTCAGCAGTGCAAGGAGGGTCCCCGGAAAGTGCTTTCTCTTTTTTTCCCCACAGGAACAGGAAAACGCTGTGTGCACACCAGTGTGTGTTTGCCACAGAAACAATGCATGGCTATGGTGAGTGGATCTCACCACAGGGGCAGACGGACAGAATGCTGTTGTTGTTCTGATGCCATGCTGACAGGGCCTTGTGTAGCATAAGATGAAGCAGCTGGCTGTACTATAGTAGTCTCCTGTTTTCATCAAAACCACCATACTTTGATGTTTCCCCCTACAGAAATTCACTCACTTCTTTAGTTTGTCTCATAGAGTAGAGTGATGTGACCAGGGATGAAGAGAGGGTTGAAGCCAGTGCCAGTGGCACGTGTTGTCCTGTAGCAGGAAGGATTTAGCTGCTCAGTTTCCTGCAGTGTCACAGTGTACACACAGGATTCAATGGCAGTTTCACAGTCTCCTGAGCCTGCACTTGTCATTAGGCTTTGTAAATATGCTTCTTCTAGTGAAATATCAGAGTTAGAGGTCTTATAGGTTGCTCAAACTAGTGAAAGGCTGAGATGTGTATGTGTGAGTGTGTTTGTGTGTGTGTGTGTGTGTGTGTGTGTGTGTGTGTGTGTGTGTGTGTGTGTGTGTGTGTTGGGGGGGGTGTAGATAATTGTTTGTTTGTTTTTTATCTCATATTTACACCTCAGTTATAATTGACTTATGTGAAATGTGAAATGTTGGATCATGTGAGATTTCTTTGGTAGTCTGCAGCCATGTCATTTCCATATTTTTCCATATTAATTGTATCTCTGAGCTGAAATGGCAGAGGACAACTGGTGATAGATAACTGACTTCTCTGTGAACCAGGAAGACTTTTGGTCCAGGAACTTTGGGCATTGGGCAAACGGAGGTGCTGGACCGTGCCATGGTAGTGATGTGCTGCTGTTTGGTGATTCTAATCTAACATAAATTAGTCTAACCAAATGATACTAGAGAGATGGTTCTTCTTGTTAGTTATATGATTATTGCACCAATAAAATGAGGATTGACCTGGAATATGACAAAGAAATCTCTCCCCAGTTTCATAATTTTGCTGAAAGGGTGTTTCCTTTTGTTTTGTTTTAGCTGTGATATGAAAAGTAGCTACACAAAAATAATGCTTTTACTGTTCATAGCTGCATGTTTTAGAGTTTATGCATATGATGTTCACACAAACACACAAACACTGAAGACCGACTGTCAAAACCCTACGCCTTTATATCACATAACGCTGAATACATATTACCAAGAGGGCTATAGTCTGAGGTCAGAATCAGAATTTTACACTTGTTTTACTGAGAGTCGACCACAAGATGGCAGTGCAGAGTTATGTAATGGCTTTGCTCTTTGAGGTCTGAGAGGGTTAGGCTATGGTTTGCTTACCTGTTTGTTATGTGCCGAAAACATGCTGTCATAAACTTACATTACATCTCCTCTAGGTTTAAATGTTCATCTTTAGCTGTTGGGGACATTGGAGAAATTGTCTCTATGTAACTGTCTATCTCTGTCTATCTCTGTGTGAGGATACGTTTGTGTCAGTCAGTAGAAATTGTTTAAACTTAGTAGCATTCGCAGTCAGCTGCTTTAGGTGTATTTAATTTGAAATGTTAAATGTTTTTTTGTGAGTTGAAACTCTGTTGAGTGGCATGAGCAAGTCTGTGATGTCCCTACTGGAATCCTTTTGTGAAATCACCTATAGCTGAACATTTTACTCTCCAGCTTACTGTTCAAACTATACTGGTGCACCCATACAATTGTCTGTGTTCTCTCTTGATCTCAAGGCTCCGCCATCCTGTTAACCCTGACAAAATCCAGGTTGGTTAGTGTTATCTTGAACTGCTTCCTTTCTGGTGGCCTTTAAAGCTCTCCAAGAGAACTTTAGTTGACTGGTACTAGAGCAACTTGGAAAAACACCATAGTAGGTTTAATCACATGTGAACTGAACCTTCTGAGACCTCTTATAATTTCAGTAGACTTGATGCCTGATGGAAATGTACTGGTCCAGTTTGGATTTCATTTTCCTGAGTAGGCTACTGTAATATTATGTCACTGACAATTTTATAAACAACTACTACTACTACTACTACTACTACTACTACTAATAATAATAATAATAATAATAATAATAATAATAATAACAATACATCAACTCGGAGGATTAACGACATAATTTTTGCTTCACGTGGGTTTCCTAACGGAGATTTTATAGGGCATTAAATGCTGGAGAAACCAAATTCCGACTGATGCCGCTACTTGTTAGAGGGGATGGGTACCCGGGATGCTTGGTGTGAATTTGGCTCGCTTCCTTAACTTGGCCTTCTGGGTAATGGAGTGTGTTAAATTGTGTCGTCAAGCAAAGCATTTATACTGGGCATTTTCAGTGAATTGTTATAGGACTACAGTTACCAAAATGCCGGCCACATGATTTCCGGTACATAGGGAAAAGTTTCAATGGGGGTTAAAAAAAAAATGAGAGGCTAGGAAGTGGCTCTGTTACAATTGCAATCGACTGAAACCGGAGTCAGAGGAAGAGGTGGGCAATGCGTAAGACGTAAGAGGGGAAGGTAAGTAATGTTACTTATTAGCCGCGGATGTTACAGTTTAGTCATGCAAGAGTCTGCGGGAAAAACAGCAAAGCTAACGTTACAGTTTTACACAATGAAAGTTAAACAAAGCAATCACTGTAGACTGCACAACAGATAAAAAGTAGGGTACCATAAGCACAAAATGAAAACACTCGAAATAAAAATAACAAAGCTTTCGTAACACGTTCGCATAATTTAGATATTTGTTACATTTATAGAATCGTGAAACTGCACGAAAGTTATCCATTGTCTGTGAAGAATCCATCTGATTATTTGATTTTGCCTTTCCAAATGCTGAAGACGAAAACAACATCTTTGCTATGGCGAGAAATCAGTTGTCAAGCCAAAACTAAAATTCGGTTGGTACTCTGCTTGATCAAATGTCATTTTGCATCAATGAATCAAATTGTATGAGTTAATTGAAGCACACCAACCTCGTAGGTTTACGTCGAGACTGAACTGAATGACTCTTATCAATTCGGAGCTTACAAGACAAGACTATGGTAATGTTGTCCCCGCTATTTATTGGCTGTTGGCCATGCTGAAGTGAAGATGGTGCAGGCTTTGTTGGATTTAAAATGATCGACGCTGTTTACTGAACCCCAGCTCTGTACTGAACCCGTTGTTGCAATGCCATAAGCTGCGTTCACCTTCATCCCTGAATTTCGAATTTCGTGCATCTTCTCGTTTGGATGCTCCGTAGGCGCGCCGTCGAGGTCAGAGCACAGCACCATGCGTTTGTTTTACGGTGGCACAGACTTGCATTCATCGTTATTCATTGCACTGGATTAAAGTAGAATTATATTATCCAATTAACTGTGGGTTTACGATGATCACAAGAGAAGCGGATGTGTTTGGGATGAAACTGGTCTAGCTACAGGCTCCGGTGTTGTTGAGTAAGTGGTAAGTTGCTATGTCACCTGGCTTTTTTGTCTGTGATTTATCACGTTTAGACATGGTTCGTTGATTAGCACTTCATCTTAGGTGGTGAATCTCTGTCTAGATGGTCCAGGGAACCGCACAGCGTTACATCAGTCATTCCTCGGAACGTCGACATCCTTCCTCACGCTTGCCGCTGATTGCCATAAGTCAGTCTGATTAACTACATATTTATGGGAGGCTTTAGGGTGTGATTGTGTAGGATGCCCTAGCGATACCACATACAGTCGGTGACATACAACAGTATGCATTATTGGCGAGAAATGGACAGATACTGTTTAGAAATGGAGGTTCATTCGTGCTGCAATTATTCCTCTTTTTCACTTTTTGCTCTAAGGATATTTGAAATTAATTCAAGGACTTTTTTGCATATTTTAATGCAGTTCCTACTTGATTTTTATTTCTTTGTCTTATTTTTCCCATCCAAAATGGATAGGCATGCTAGATAGAGGTTTCTCCCTTATGGCTTCCAGCTGTGGTGCCTTTGTGGGAAGTGTTACACTGAGCCTGTGTGGTTGGACTTTGAGCGTCTAAGCTGCCCATACTGATCTGAAAGGGCCCTCCGGAGCAGAGAGTGGTGTGTGTGAGTGAGTGAGTGTGTGAGTGAGTGAGTGAGAGAGAGAGAGATAGAGAGTGTGTGTGTGTGAGAGAGAGAGACATATATAGATGGAGAGTGAGAGAGAGATGTGTGTTTGGGGGGTCTGCATGGCCTAATTTTCTTCCAGTCATTACTGCTGCTGGGAGCGTGATGTGTATGTGTTTTTTGTTCCCTTTGAAGATGTGTGTGAGTGTGAGTGTGAGTGAGGAGGGTGTTTGTATGTGTGTGGCGTGCTGATGGCCAGAACTGCCATGCGCTTGCAGCTCATGTTATGTGCAACGGAGGCTTTGATGTTGCTGTGTGTGTCTGTGTCTGTGTCTGTGTCTGTGTCTGTGTCTGTGTCTGTGTCTGTCTGTGTCTGTGTGTGCACATGTCTACTGTTCAGAATTTTTTTATGCCACACGTCACTCCCTTCTCCTTCCTCTCCTCTCCCTTCTCAAAGTGCTTTCCCCATCTCTGCCACTCTGGCTGCTGTTTCTCCCTCCCTGTTTGTGTTCTCTGTAATGGATCATTTGGAACATCTGACTGCACTCTGGCAGCTCAGGTTGATGGCCTGATTTGGTTAGATCTTTCCCATCTCCTCCGCTTTTTCTCCTTCTCCTACTTTCCTCTGTGTTTCCCTTTCTTTTTCAACTGCTTTCTCTTTTTTCCCTAACACAAATCAGAAGGCTTCTTATAGCCTTCTAGTATAATGAGATGTAACAAAGATTATCTTGAATCTTGAATCACTATGTAATCACTTTCTTTCTTCTTTTTGTCTATTTCGAATCCTTCCTTCTCTCTCTCCCCCTCTTTGTCCCTTATTTCTTCCCTTTCTGTCACTCCCTCTTCACCTTTCTCCCCACTACATCTGAAGCAGTGTGTCACTCAGTGAGCAATCCTTCCGCTCCTCCATTCCCTTGACAGGATGCAGAGTGAGTACCAGTCCTAAGTGGAGGGGCACATTAACTTATGAAGATGATGTGTGTTACTCTGGCTGATAAATTGGCAAGCAGGGATGCTGGGGTTGGTTTACAGGGCTGTTAGTGCCACTAGCTGCCCAGGCACCCTGTTTTTATGTGAAGGCTCCATTTGAGGGCAAGATGCTGCACTGATATTTCAACCCAGCAAATGTCAGGCTCTTTGGGTCGTAAAACTACACGGCTTGCTTTCTCACCCTTAGGATGTAGCGGAGTTCAAAAAGATTTTTGTGTGATAGAGACTGCATTCTGTTAATGCTGAAAGAATCATTAAAGGAAATATCCAGAGCATTTTAACCCATGATGTTCGAGAGTACAGAATGCTATCAGAAAATAAATAAAATTTGGTGCAAGATTGACAGAAGAGTGAACCAATGGCTAATGCTAACTGAGTAGGACACAGAGACTCACTTTCTGTTTCATTTTCTTGTGCCCCGTTCACTCGGCATTAGCTACTGCTTCGCTATTAGGTCTATTCGGTTTACCAAATTTTAATGTTCTTTTACTTACCGACCTCCAACAACAGAGCTATGGGTTGAAATGGTCTGGATTTGTCCTTTAGGAGATATTGCTGCTCTCTTGATGATGGTTTTGGAGTGCTCAGATGAAGGCTTGGGCCCTTGTAGTGATTGGGTTGGGGTCTCCACAGGTGTGGAGGCAAAGGGACGTTGTTGGCTATTTGAACTGGAGGATGGGTGGTGAAGAAGTAAGTATATGAGTGCTATGGGCTCCTCGTTTAAGTGGGCCAACGGTCCCTGCGGTGAGCGGCTGAGCTTTTTCTGGGGCAGAAACAGTGATGACGTGTGGCTCCCCGTCCCGAAATTGGGATGGCGCAAGCGAGCAAGTCAGTGTCCACTTTTATTCAGTCGTATACCGGGGTGCGAGGATGTGGCAGAACTGACACCGTTGCTGTTGCTGGTGAGCTGGTCTTCAGGAAGTCCTCAGCCTTCAGGAAGGTCTTCAGGAAGTCCACAGAAGAGCCAGCGTACCTTCTTCAAAACCTCTGTGTCTGGCTGGCCACATATCAGGCCTGACATGGTGGGGCACAAAGGAAACCTCTCTTGGCCAGTTTGAAAATCTTGGTCTGTGAGTATGGTTGTGCTTAGGCAGTAAGTCAGGAGGACAGCTGATACCCAGTGGCACTTTTTTGCTCTCTCTCGCTCTGTGTGTGTGTGTGTGTGTGTGTGTGTGTGGCACCCCCTTTGGCATCTGGCAGCTGGAGGGTTGTGAAAAGTGAACTCTGTGTTGGTGTGCGACACATACACAGAGATAACAATTTTTCTTTTCGCCGTTGTCAGCAGGAGCAGCTGGCCCTCAGAATCAATTTTTTTTTTCTTTTTGCAGGTCAGAGAGAGAGCGCAAAAGGCGCAGTGTTGGGAGGCAGGGAGCTATTTAAAGACAGCGTAACCCAGCCAGATGCTCCCATTTCCGCCTTGCGTAATTGAATGAGCTTCCAGTGGATGATGATCTCCCTTAATGTGCCATGTATTTTCAAATGTATACTTTAACTGGGTCTTCATTATGTAGGAAAGTTTCACCTTTGTTGCAGGCAGTCTTATGCTTAACTTTGAAGTTTCAGACGGTATGTCTTTTTTTTTTTTTTTTTTTTTTTGATTTGCAAAGTAGAACACCAAAATCTGGAGCAGTGAGTGTCGCTCTCCATGAGTGAGTCCATAGAGCTCTTGTTCTTGAATGCAAGTTCACACACATTAACCATGATGTGAGCATATAAACCTATATCTTTAGACAACAACATTGCATACAATTGTGTGTCATTTTGCAGTAGTCACCTGATTTATTGTGGGTATATGTTGTCAGATTAGTGTAGCAAATTGTGACTTTGTCTGGCATATACGGCTCGAAATAAATTGCCTCTACGTGTGTGCTGATGATATTTCACCCAGCAGTTCAGGATTTTTGGTTTGCTCAAGAAACTGCAGCAGATTCTTTACTGCAGACGAATGTTTTCGGCTGCAGCAACGTGTATGTGTCGTGCTCAGAAATTTCTAGAATTTACACAAGAACAGTTTTGTGGGACACAGAGAAGAAGAAAGGGGCCAATCCTCTTTAACCACCTTCCTGTATTAAATTCCAGCCTGAACCCACCAAATTTCTTTGAAGCAGCGTGTCTTATTTTGCCCATTTGAATGTGCTCACAAAAGGCCCTTACAAATTGGCTGGCGCCATAGTCTTTCGAGGAGGTTTGCTGATAGACTTACTGTCAGGCTGGTTAGAACATGTCCTGCTCCTGCCACGTCCAAATGTGACAGGCCTTTAGTTAACAAGGCGGCCGGTGACTTGGCCTCTCTCTCAGCTGTGCTCTGTGTGCAGTGAAGCCGTGGCCTGATTCACCATGCATGGGACAGCTCGGATGGTATTAATCGTGTGTGTGTGTGTGTGTGTGTGTGTGTGTGTGTGTGGATGTGTGTGTGGGTGTGCGTGTCCAGCGGCGTTTGAAGAGTTAAGCACTGTGACAGGAACTAGGCTATTTACATCCCTTTTTCACGCCTGTGTTCCCGATGGAGACTGGTAGGGTGGTGTGTGTGTGTGTGTGTGTGTCAACACTGAGTGAACTCAGTGTTATTGATACACAGCACTCGAGAAAGTGTTAGTGTTTGTATTTGGTGTGTATGTGTGTGCATGTACTGGTTTGTGGATGAGTGTGGGTTTCGTAAGCTTTTTTCTCTATCTAAGGATCAGAGATGTCACAAGTTGATCTCTCTCTTTCTCCCACATGCACACACACACACACACACACCACACACACATATCAGCGTGAATCCAACAAACTGTACATTTTCTGTAATGAGTTGTCAGGTACACAGTTTTCTAAATGTCCTCGCTCAAACATACGTCAATCAGCAGCAGATATACAAATATTAATGTCTGCAAGCAATTAAGTGTGTGTGTGTGTGTGTGTGTGTGTGTCTGTGTGTGTGTGTTTTACAGAGAGAGAGAGAGAGCGAGAATGAGGGACACTGGGGGAGGCAGGATAGAGTGATTCAGTGTGCTGCCAGGTTATGAGGTGTGAGGAATCATGTTATCATGACTACTGCGGCTTGGTGTGTGTGTGTGTGTGAGAGAGAGAGAGAGCTGTGTGGAATCTGTGTAAATCTGTCGCTTGCAAACCTGACCCCCTCCACTCCCAAATCTGGTCGGCGGTGGACTGATTTGGTGATTTGGTTCCTCTCATTACGCTTTTTGTTCCTACTGTAAACTTCCTCCCCTGTACAATCAAGTCATCCATAAACACAATCGCACACACTCGCTTGACGAGAATAGATCTCAGCTCACTCTGTCTGGCTGGAGGCGAAAAGAACGTGTGTTCGTGTTCTAGTTTGCCTTACTTCCGTATGAAACGGAATTAGTCGGACGATATGCTGCCATTCTGTTTGTATCTGCTGATGAGTTGCCACACTGAAGCAAGGGGTAGAGTGTGTGACATAATGGCAGATTGATCGATCCTAGCCATTGATCGCATGAAATCACTGATCGGTGAAGAGGCCTGAGCCCTGGACAAAGAGTTCAGCATGCTCTGCAATTAGTGATGACTAAAATTTCGAACCTGTTGAACTCGGTGACGGCTAAAGCACAGCAAGAATTCGGGGCACTGAAAGGTTGGTAATCCTCAGTGAAAGGAGGCATTGTGAAAATGGGTAAGGTGGCAGGTTGACGAGACAGATGACATGGCAGTTTGTAGCTTTCAAAGGCAAAACACTGATGGACACACACACATGCAGAGGTGTCTATTAGTCAGTCATTTCTAGGACTAGATGGAGACGGAGATACAGACATACATGCATACTTTCTTAATTTTCTCTCATAAGCTGTGGGGTTGTGTAACAGCTATCGGAAAACAAATTTGGATAATAAGTTTGGACTTTTATAGTGTGATGTTTTATGGATAGCTTTTGTTTTTGTCTCAGGCCATGCATTTACAGCTCTAGCTCTAGGCCGTGCATTTACTGATGAAGTTCTGTTGTTTCTGTCCAAAGATGATTACAAGTGTCAGAGACAGCCAGTGTGTTTTGACAGTGTGTTTATTTGTGAGATGACGACTTAACAACGACAAGACAAAGCAGTATCTGCAGCTTTTGTCGACACCTCAAATTTTGTGAATGTGAACTTTCCCATAACTTATGAATATCAATTTGACCAAGATCCAACATGTGAAGTTTACCAAGATTTGTTTACCAAGATTGCGCCAGTGATGTTTCGTAATTGTGTTCCGTCTGTGTGATTAGCTTTCAGGCTAAGTAGCCTAATGAATGTCCCATTTTTTTTTAGCTCTCTGAGTTCCTGCACGTGTGTCAGATCTGTCCTGACCAGAGTCCAGTGCTCAATGTCTGCTCTGGTGAAGGTTAAATTTGGTCATGGTTAAGACTTCCGCCAGACTTTTTTTTTGTATTTCTGCTGACACGTTGATGGGGTTCGTAGCAGTGTGCTGCCTGCTCTGCCGAGGGGATAGCCAGATAGCCTTGTCCATCATGCTGGCCAGCTTGCTTTCTGCTGATCCTGCATGCGGTCATCTTCAGGCCATTGCACCCCAAACAGATCAGCCTCAAAGCCACAGTCTCACAGCTTCTGTTTCACTGTGCTACATATGATGCAGCTAAAGTCACAGCAGGATTTACTCGCATACAGTGAACAGGGCGTAATCTAGCAGAGGAAGAGCTAAGGCTGTTTATTAGCACCTGGTGGATTTCTTTGTGCCCTGGGGTGATAGTGATATCTGTCAGGTTTGTTTACCCTGTGGCAGAAGAATAAACAAAGAACTGGTTTTATTGAGTGTTTGAAATCGTGGTATGAGGCATCTTGGTACCTTTGTTTACCGGGGGGTTGAGTCACCCTCTAATCACACCTACCTTTGTGTGCATGTGTATGTGTGTGCGCGTGTGTGTTTTGAACACAGCATCCCTTGGTTCCCTCCCTCCATGATATGTGCTGTGGTAGTATCCTCCGGAGGGGCGGCAGCTCCCAATAGCATATTAGTCCCAAAGGGGCTTGCCTTCATCACCTTCATCTTGCCTTGCCCTCCTCTCTCTCTCTCTCTCTCTCTCTCTCTCTCTCTCTCTCTCTCTCTCTCTGTTTTTTCCTCCTCTCTTTCACTCTTCTCCTCCTCCCCACCACTCTCCCAACCCACAGTCCCTCCCAGCCGTTCCAGTGTCCCTGTGTGAGAAGGCTAATAGCACAGCTTGTGAGTGAGATTTATACGTGCGGTTCGCGTTGTACAGCTTTTTGGGATAATTCTGGTGTCGGAAACCCCAAGTATGCGAGGCGCGCTGTGCCAGCCTCACATGGGAACAGACAGCCCAGGATCTGCTAACCCTCAAGTAGCAGAATTCATGCTTCGGCCAAATTCTGTACACTGGGGCACATGTGGATAAATGCATTTAGGTATCAGAAGTTGAAGGAACATGCACACAATCATGCAAGGTGTTATTATGGTCTGTTTTTCTGATTACATAGATTCAAAACCCGATTCCTAACTGCATATGTATGTCTGTGGAGGTCTCGCTTGAAATGCTACATCTTTTCATCTTCTGTGTCTTTGAGCGTATATGTACATGTGTATATGCACGCACACACGCACGCACGCACGCGCACACACACACACACACACACATAGCTTGTCCTTCGCTGTCCCTGAAAAAGGCACAGTGACAGCAGATCTGCTTGAGTTAACAGTGCTAAAATAAGCTGCTAACGCCTTCACACGCTGTTCCCAAGGTTTAACGCTGTTCCTCTGTCTGTACCATTTGTTTACAGAATAGGTCTCTCTCTCTCCTTCTCTCTCTCTCTCTCCCTCCCTCCCTCCCTCCCTCTCCTCTCCTTATTACCCACAACTGTTCATAAGTTGCCATGGAAATGAATCCATCTCAGACTTGCATTGAACATTCCATTACTGTATCAATAGTGCACATCATCCTGCAAACAAATACAATTTAAACATCTTAAGAATTTAATTTTAACATCCCAAAGAAATCTATCATGTGACTTAAACATCGTTCAGCCGTTAAGAATGTTTATCATGATTATTATCAGAAGAGATTGTGGCGTGGGTAAAAATTCAGTTTTCTTAATAGTACAGCCTTTTCAGTCCTTTTCAATCATTCAAGAAAGACGGAATAAGAGAAACCTTATTGACTCTTCTGTATGCACTTTCCTCCACATCTTTCCGCTCCTCTGAAAGATGTGCCTCTGCCGTCCTTCCTCACATTCTGTGCTTTGCTGTTTAGGTGTCAGGTGTGCTTTATTGGTAGAACTCAGGTGAATGCCAAAGCATCTGTGTGAAGAGAATCCTGTACAAAAAAAGCTGTACTTTGGATGCTCTCTGCACTCTGAGCTTTGATTAGGAGTTGGGAAAGAGCTGTCGCTCACTGTGTGTCTCGAGAGCTTATCGACCCCCACTGGGCCTGGAGACAGGTTTGCTCCCCAATCCCCGTCTCTGTCTCTTTCTCTGCCTCTCTCTCCCCACACCTCCTCCAGTACCATTGATTGCATCCCTTCATCTGCCCCTCCCTCCATCCTCCTCTCTCTTCCTCTCTCCTCCTGAGGGTTGTACTCAGACATTTACATTACCTCTCTGTCTATTTTCCTCTCTCTCTGTTTCTCATTCTCTCTCTCTTTCTTTCTGTCTCTCTCTCCCTCCCTCCCCTTCCCTCCCTGTCCAAGTCTATTATAACTTGGCATGTCATCTCTTTCGAGCTCTTAATCTTAATCATTTCATTTTCAGTCTGCCTTCCCCTCTAATTGCCAGTCTGTCCAGGATTGGTATTCATGCACCTCTAGAGAACACACACACACACACACACACACAAACACACAAACACACACACACACTCACACACACAGAGTTCTTCACTAGAGTAGGAGTTTCTTTCAATTCCAGCCGGATGTGAAACTGAAGCCCTTTAAACAGACGAGCAGGGCCTGGGCCAAGGCCATGCAGTCTGATGGGGTCAGGCTGGGCGGTTGTTGCATAAA